>OMLP01012612.1:0-36597 GCA_900302685.1 Spondyliosoma cantharus
TGCACAGTTCCACACCCCCCTCAAAATTCAGAGAAGTGCACGGATAGTGTGGAGGGGGCTGGCTGGGTGAACTCTCGCCCACTCTGCTCCATGGCACCAACTGAGACTGTGTAAACATTTGGACTAATATAGCAGCAGATGTACCCTTGACATTAACAGGAGGCTTGCCCCCACCCACCAACCTGGAAGATGAGGAGATCAATTCTCACTGTTTAGACGGCTCCTACCAAAGGTCCCCCGGCCACACAGTCTGTTACACTTAGTTAAACAAATGTCTACTGGACTAGGCTTCCTTTTCCAGTTGCAAACTCACATGTTCTCCCCGTGACAGTTTAGGCTCCTCAAGGGTGGTCATTAATCTCGGGGCTATGAAAAGAGACTTGGTGTCTGCCTATACCTAATGTCACCAACCCACACATACACACTATCTAAAGCTTCAAGAACAACCCCCACTAGATCAGCAGCTTCCTCAACTTACTGTCTGGAACCATTTCAACTGGGCAACAAAGACAGATAGCTACCCTTTAGCATCTAGCCCACTGACTTCTAAGAAGCACCACAGCTGCAGGGGTTACAACAGTGCAAGCAAACAGACGTAGTCTAGTAGATGTAGTCACTAAGGGAGATTACAGTTGACACAGTCCAACGTAAAGCATGATACACCCAGATCAGGGCCAGGGAGGTCAGAGGGTTGAGAAGATGGAAGTACACACTGCAGACTGCTGGTTAATCACATTATAGAGCAGACCTTGCATAACTCTGATGAGAGAGGTAGAGCTCAACAGGCAGCAGAGGGACCAGGTGGCAAAGAAGCAAAGCACACTTACAAAACAGTGAATTAATGATACAGATTAACGCCACGACGAGCTTAACACACAGGGACTCGGATATGTAAAAAGCTGAGCTTCTGCTGTCAGAGTGACAGACTATAAAGGGTGGAAGAGTACAAGTGCGTGACTGAGCGCCATGACAACAGCTTTGCCAGAGCAGCACATTGCCATGGTGATGGACGGACTCCATACAGCTTCCTGAGTGGAGTGCAATGCAGGACATAGTCTCTGACACTTGGCAGTGAGTGGCTGAAACTACTGAACCACTTTCAGGCTACAAGCAGCTTATGAATCTGCACATACGAAAGACATCATGACTTTATTCTGATGTGTCTCCAAACCTTGATCAAGGTGTATCTTTGGTGTGTGCCATTTAATTCTTTCAGCTCATAACACAAAAGGCTAACAGAATGAACACTGTCCCTTATGCCAGTCAGCGCCAAAAACAAATTATTCATGAGAAAAATATCTTTGAGCCTAATATTGACATTTAATAAGCTCAATGGGATTCCAGAGAATTGACACTGTGTAAACTTTACAGTAATTGTTAATTTTGCTGAGTGACTGTACCAAAATGTCACTTTTTCTCATACATTTAAAAAGTGACAGAAAATCTAGAAACTGTGTAATGGTCAGTAGAGCTGCAACAATCGTCAATTTATCGTTTAGTTGATCGAAAGAAAATTAGTTGTCAACAATTCAGATAATTGATTCATCGTTCAAGTAATTCTTCAGGCAAAAAAAAACATTTGCTGGTTCTAGTTTCTTAAATGTAAGGAATGTACTGGGGGGGGGCGTTGTTCATTTATGATACCATTTATGCAACAATTAATTGTGTAATGAATAGGCAGACTAATTACCATTGCCAAGGAAGTTGGTAGGCTGATTTGTCAGAAGCAGTACACAAAAACTTTTATAAGAAAACTTCAGATTAGGCTCGACTGAATGACAGACAACTATTGGGCATCAGCTGAGGTATGCGCTCTACTGAGTATAATTCTGGTTGATAAAGGAAAAAGTTGTTAGTTGTAGCCATAGTGGTCAGTGCCTAGCCAAAAAATATTGAACCAGAATTACTACTAATACAGCTCGAATGAGCCATGGGTTTCTATGTTTGTAAACTCCCTTTACCTTATGTTTCTGTGTCAATAAGTGCATTACTGTATTGTAGAAAAATATTTTGAACAACCTCCAGAGGGCATCCCAAAGAGGATTCACCTTTATTAGCATCCATAGAAGCTACTGGAGTCTGGGGTTTTGCAGGCTCCTTCATGGCCTTCTGTGCTGGATCAGGTTTAGGGAGCTGCTGAGGATCTGGCAAGGAAGTCTCGGCGGCAGGGGGAGGCGTCTCCTCGGCCGCCACAGACGCGGCCTCATTGGCCATGGAGCGTGTGGTGATCCTTCCCTTACGGCGGCCCTGGCTGTTGGCAGTCTTCCTGCCACGCGGCGTGTTTTGCTCCTTCCCGTCCTCGTCCTCCCCACCGTCACACTTTTCTTTGTCCTTGCCAATGTCCCTGTGGTTTTGGAGGAGGAAAATACAGCATTGGAGACCGTTGGTACAGCAAATATCTATTCCCTTCTGACTCAGCATTAACAGGCCTGTTTTGTAATCTGTTCTTTTCCTCCAGGACTGAATGCACAAGAAAAAGCATATTAGAATTTGTCCACACTCAAGCTGGACAGACTTGTTAACAAGTTAGCAAGGTTTCTTGTCTGTTAGCCAAGCGCTAAAGCAGACAGTGCTATCGCTGTCCCAGTTTTCTCTAGACTATGAACATGCATCACTCCAAAAAAGGCCTGGGGCCGGGAAATCCTCCTATAATTGCAGCATTTCTGATGCAGCAATAATTATATTTTAACACAATTCAACAACAATTAAAGAATAGAATAGAATTTTGCTGTGTTCATTCCTATAGAGTGTCAACAGGTTAGGTCCAGGAAGGATTGTTTCATTAACATCACAAGCTACAGTCATGTCTCTTGTTTATAGGATGGAATAGCATTGTTGATATACACAACTGTACATGTACTACATCATTGGACTATCATTGGTAAAATATTTACTATTTGTCTTTCAAACACCAGCCTGTCTTTTATAATACACTGTGTATACAATGTAAATAACGGAAAGCACTGAGCTATAATGTAAAACGTTTAACTAACAAATCTTTGCCAAAATGATCACAGTGTGCAGACCCAAGACTCATGACCTAGTGTGAAACCAGGACAAACAACTATTCACAACTCACCTAGAATCCTCCTTTTCATCTTTCTCTTCCTCGTCCTTCTTTTCCTCGTCCTCTTTTTTCTCAGACTTCTCAGATTTGTCCTCTTCGTTTTTCTCGTCGGACTTGTCTTCTTGTGAGGGTCGTGTTATTTGCTGAAGACAAGGGAGAAATATTTAGCTATTTCTTTCTACATTAAGTAAAAAGACAATGTGTTGATTAGCAATAGTGATTTAGGTTGCTAGAAGTATACATTCAAATACAAAGCAGTTCTTTGCCATATTAATGCTTTATTTCAGATGTAAAAAAAAAGCCTACCCTTAAAGACATTTAAAATGTCTCCCAGACAACTACTAAAAGCTTATGTTAAAAAAAAATACTTTTATTAAAAAAAAGGGACATATCCTAATGTATCTCCCACAGTCTGAAACAGGATATACCACATACTTATGTCAAAGCTCTATACCTGCATCATACCCTTTACTGAACCCTCCTGCTGTTTTAACACACTTCCTGCACAAGGTTTCCTGCATGCTATCAAGCAACAGAAATCTTCAGATGGTATAGCAGTGCCTGCACTGACCCTGTGAGTCAAGTAGACCACCAGTCAGACCAATTGTCTACTTAAATATTCATTTTGAAAGCAGACAACTCCAGGTGAATGGCATAAATATATCCTGCCTACTGATCATTTGACTAGCTGCTCTCAAGATCCACAATTCACTCAACACTAACAATTCAAAAAGTCAGACTAGGGGGGAAGCTAAAGCCTAAAATTGGAATATGAAAAACATAGTACACCCTGTGCTAATTGACATCAAATTGTCCACCATCTGCAGAATTATAAGAGACACAAACAAACCACATTGCATATACTGTTCCTTTCTTAAAAAATAAAGAATCTGGAGAGTGGGCAATTTTCACACACAAATCATGAACTTTATATCTCACAACATAGAAATTAAGGCTAACCTACAAATGAAGGTAATTCAGTTTTAAGTTGAAATTAAAACAGGGCAGATGTTGAGTCCAGATAGATCCTGCATAAAAGACTTAAAATGAAAACATCATTCAAACGTGAATTTTCAAATCAAGTCCAGCAGAGTGATCGAGGACTGAGTAACATTCTTGATCATCTCTGTTGGCCCAGTAACCACAGAAAGCTTCCTCCTGCCTGTTCCATGAAAGTGCTGTGCTGGAACAAGTCTGGCTATGCCAAGCCAAACATCCCATGCTGGTACCAGATGGGGCCAAGGAATGTGCTCCATTCAATGGCAAAGTCAAAAGATACGGAGGGGGCCTTAAAAAAACAAAAAACAAAAAACAAAAAAAGGGTTGTTGCGGCGGTCTGTCCATTTTACAACTAGTCTGGATGCTGTATCATAAGTAAAGTCAGAAGTGCTAATCAACTCCACAAAAACAGGCAGTTAACAATAAGAATCAGTGTTTTCTCTAACTAGAGACTAAGGAAAGATCGATTAACGGCGGTCTGATATTCATAATTTTTCTGATAACTGGTATCTGTGTTTTGTCTTTTAGACTGCCAATAAAATAAAAAACATTTTCTTTGAAAATACAATACTTTAGTTCTGATGCAGCATGCCCTCTCCGTCTGTAGTCACAGCTTCATTCTCACTCAATGTCACACCCACAACACCCCCTGATCGGTTACACACGACAGGTAACAGCCTATCAACTGTGAATAATCTGAATCCATAAAATAATCAATAGTACTAATTAGTTAATAAATATGGTGCAGTGAAAGTATCAAGTAGCAGAAAATGGAAACACTCAAGTAAATTAACTAAATATTGTATTTGAGGGAGTACAGTACTTGAGTATATTCTACATTCCATTACTGGTAATTCTAAATTTTGACATCAAGATTTACAGTTTCAATGCAAATGTATATCAGTTCCAAATATTGGCCATAATTTCTTTGATTTGTAATAATCAGTATCAGCCCTGAAGAAAACATATCGGTCGATCCTTACCAGCAAAAAACAATAATTACAGTGATTTCACCTTCTAAGAATGGTGCTACATGATTTGCTAAATCAAATCTGTATTAAAGAAAAAAGGTGTGTGATGTTGTGATGCTTTTTACCTCACAATATTAAGTTAACAGCCATCCATTCATGTTCTTTAAAATCAAATGTTAGCTGCCTTTTTGTCAAGACTATTGTTTACAAGCTACAATTACATATACATGTTGCTGCAGATCACAGGCATCGTCTGAATTTCTTAATATGATAGATGTAAATGGTGGACATGATATAATTTGGAATATTACATGGTAAAATAGCATATTGTGTTTTGGAAGTGGCAATGATGCTTCTACAGTTGAGTTTGACGATGTTGCAGCTCTGATAAGTTCTTTCAGGAAAGCCCTGCAGATTCAGAGCTCAGATTGCAGTTTGATTTATGCAGAGAGGACCACGTCAAACTTGGATTAGGACATAAACTCTTGACTCATTTCCTGCCTGCAGCAGTCTGAACAGAATGTTTTTGGCACTCGACCATTCAGAGACCTTTCTGCAGAGGAGACCAGGATGTTTTATTCTCCCCAAACATGTCCTTCAGTGAGATGCTGTTCTGGTTGGGTCAGGGAGCGCTAGTGTTTGCTTTGGAGTTGGTCAGAGAGCCGTGGCATTCCTGCCTCTTCTCCCAAACTGCGTAAAGAGCCTCTACACAGATGTTCTCCAAAAGTCAATGAGGCTCTGTGGTTCTGTGGTTCTTCCGTGTTTTTTAAATGAAGCTCTTTCCTGACCTAGCTTGAATATTTTGAGAGTTTTAATTTCTCCCCTCTTTTGCTGATTCACAAGTGCTGTTTGATTTAGGAAATGACAGAGCCACAAGTCAACCTTGCCTTTTCCTACCACAGAATTTAGGCCACTGGAGGAATCTCTCAGTCTTGCTTCAAGCCATTTCACTGCAGGAACAGGAAATTAAAATCTACTAAATTATTACTATGCCTCGCTTCTATCGCTGCAGTTCATTACAGTTATTGCAATCATCAAATTACAACATTATTTGAAAAAAATGCTTCTTGAAAAACATTCTAATAATGTATTTATACTGAAGGAAATAAAATAAAAGAGTAGGAAATAAATCTCAATGCATACAGTTGACAACAAGATTTTACCCAGTGGTATAAACCGTTCCTTAAATTCATTTTGGATAAAATGCAGTTACAACTGATTTTTACATGAATTCCTGAACATTCACAGAGGAACAATTAACTCTCAAAAGTGACTGAAAAGAAATGATAGATAAGACATGTCAAGCATTTGCCACAGTTACTGTGGTTACGGGAGCTCTGCAGGGGAACACAGCTCACAATTGGTGCTGAGAATTGATGAAATGCCTGATAAACTTCACTGCCAGGCAATTAAAAAAGGGACACTCGAGGACATTCTGCTCTTATGGACACCTCAAGAGCAGAGATGTGTAAAGAGTAATACATATTTCCCTTCCTTGTAGAAATTATGCTGTAGAGATGGCTACACTATCAGATGGCTACACTATACTTCTAAGAGAATATGTGCATTTTATAAGATTTACTTTGCCACCCAGAACAGGAATATCATCTCAGTAAAACATTCATAGATTAAATATCTTGCCACTGTTCAAGACACGACAACCAAGCTTAGCTTTAAACCATATTTGATGTCACTCAAACTTTTCTTTTTGAATGTTGATATATCTTCCATTCTGGCATTTTACCGCAAAAATATCTTCTGGAATTCTGTGTTTTGCTCTACTGATGAATGTGTTGTGGTATAAATTAAACAACAGAGCTCAGCAATCAAGTGGCCTTTATTGTTGTTGATTCTGGGGGGCCCTTTGGACAAAAGTGACAAGGGAAAACAAAACAGTGCCATTCAACCAGACTACAGAGCAGCTACTTTCCACAGGCTGTGAGACTCCTCAATTAATTGTCAGCACTCCATAAAAAATAGTTTCATGAATTATCCAACCTGATAAGTCAGATTCTGTTACAGTGGCACACAATAAGAATAACTATTAATTACTATACTGAAAACAGCCAATCCTTTTGCTGATGATCTTGTTGCTTGTGTAGATCATATAGAGACATTAGTATTAAATTTAGAGTTGTATAGCTAGTTAAAAGAATCCTTGTAGCGTGTTAAAAAACAACAACATTTTAAATACTAACAATTCTAATAACTGATTATGGTCAAATCTCTTAATTATAATTTAACGTCATCCTGATGAGCCAGTGCTCCAAGACAACTACCACATTACCATAACACGCTGCTGCATGAAATGCCCAACAAAGTGGAGTAAAAAAAAGGCTTTGTTTCATAGTGAAGCAATGGAAGTTCACTGAAGTATATGCAATATAAGTTGAAGACTTTGAATATAACGGAATTACAGAGTGAATTCATATTCTTGAGTTCTAATGCAAATAAATTAAGTTTCAAGATCAACTACATAGAATGCCACATGAATTGCAGCTCTTCCTAAATGGCCCTGCATTTAAACAATCTAGAACTACAAATACTAGCAAAGCTGCATTAAGACACTATTAATTTTTTTAAAAATGTTCTTTAATTGTGAACTTATTGTGAAGTCGAGACTTTCGTTTGTTTGTTTCTTTAAATGACTTCAGCTGCTAGCTGATACAGACATATACATGTTTTTGTCAAGGAAGAGCAATGTGAACAACAAAGCATGACCATGTAGTCAAGGTGCAAGTTTTACTTTTAAAAACAACCAATGGAGTGGTTACAGACACAGTGGGGGCTGTAGCCTGTGTGGTCTTTCAGATGAGTGCGTGTTGTGAGTACCAAATTGATTGCTGTTGGGGTTTTTTGTGCGTTTACAAGCCAGGTCAGAAGATTCATTTAGATCAAAGCCATTGGACTCATCTGACATATATATCAATGATAGAAGCACAATTTCTCAGGAAATGTCAAAGCTGCCAGTGTGTCTAACATCCATCTAACACTCTGTGCTGTAAAATACACCATTAATAAAACTAATTCCTACATTTTCACAAATCCTTATCCCACACCATGAATGCATATGTACATGCATTCCACACATCCCTGGCTTGACAGATAAATTAAGATGTCTGTACATGTCTTAGAAAACCTACTCTAAAATAGCTGAGTTTGACTGCCTACAAGCCTCAAGTAGACTGCAAAGTGAATTGACCAAGCAACAGAGCGATATGAAAATACCACAGACAAAAACAAGAACAAGGAAATAAACTGAGTGAGTATGAGATCAACTAAAACGCAGAAACTGTGTAAGCTAGTGACATACCTGCAAGCTCATTTGCTGGTCATACAAACCCCTTTTCTCTGCTGTGAGCCACAGCTTACTGTTGATGCAAATGTGAGTTTACCCTCCGGTACTTCCATAGCGCTGGAAACAGTAGCAGTAGAGGGGCTGGACAGCACCATAGCAGAGCTCCTTAGAAGGGCTGCCGGGCCACAGCACCACCGCACATATTCCGGGAAAGCGTGTCATCAGGCCGCTTAAGCTGCCCAAAGAATTGTCCATCTCACATGCACGCACTAATCTATGCAGGGTCACTCAAGGTAATCCCTGCCGAGCACTCCTCTTTGATTGGCACTCACAGCAGCACAGTGAGTTTTTTGGGCCTGTCAGATGGCTGGGCTGTACCAACTAAGCTTTTTCAGAGAGGGGGGAAATTCTCTCTCTCTCTCTCTCTCTCTCTCGCTCTCTCTCTCTCTCTCTCTCTCAGAGGAACAGAAGAAAGAGGAAATGGAAGATGAAAAAAAAACACAACAGCACATACTCAGCGGATAAGCTGCCAGCGCTGACTCTGTCTCGCTGAGGGTTTTTTCACTCAATCGCCCTACATTCCACTACTCCTGCTTTTGCTCCCCCTTTCCTCTTCCTTCCCTCTCTAATGACTCACTCTACTCACTCCAACTGCAGTTGTTAAGTCACACCAGCAGCTTGGAAATGCACTACATCCTGATGTGCATTACTCCAAATAGCATTACACTCTCAACAACCACAAGATGTTTTGGAAAAAGCACTGGAGTCACTCAAGCAACTGACCTGAATCTCAAAACGATGGTAGAGACCATCTTTAACACACTTTTATATTAAGTGAGAATGATGGAAAACCAATGTTCTCGGGAGTTCCAATCCCACAAAATCCATGCAAAAGTAACAAGAACATTTTAGGAACACAAAGAAAGCATTTCCTCAATTAGCACAAAAGAGTTCAAAAGCTGTGAATGCTGAAAGTTATTTTCTGCTAAAAAAGAAAGTCTAAATCACCTTCGAAACCATCACCAGTTTGATTCCAGCAGACGATCTTTATCATTAGCGCCATTACCCTCTCTCTCCCCTATTTCCTTACTGCCTTTTTTTCCCACAAGAAAAGGTAAAAAAACTTTTTTTAAAAAAGCCCCAAAATAAGAATCCAGAAAAACAAAATGTCCTCTCTCAACTTCTGGTGGAACTACACCATGTAAACTAGAGGTGAATGATCCATAAAGACATTTTATCAGTCACTTGTTAAAATAAGAAATACCATCTTAGTGATCAAGCTGTAATCATGAACTCTTGCGCCCTCTAACTCCTCCTATGTAAATAAACAGTCTACAATCAACCCACTGTGTTACACAGTAGATGTACTCGTCGACACAGACACAGAATGTCCTGTTCAAGGGCTGTGACATCAGTGAAGTAGGGAAAAGCCAGGAGAAAACATCCAACAGAATGAGTGAAATTAATATTTAATGCAGACCAGTATGGGCCTGTGAGATGGTGTATTTTTGTACTAGATTTAGGTTCAAGACAACGGTTACATAAAGCCCTGAACAACAATCTGTGTACAAGAATTCATCTACTAATTTGTCTGACTGGCATCTACACAACTCATATTCCACACTGGCTTTACAGGAAGAGTTTGTTGCCATGCTCAATAGTGTGACAGATAAATGTTTGTGGAGCCAGTTTGCATCAGACTGACCATGGTTTGATGCTGGTCCACATGACCTGGATGATTTCCATGACGCGGACAAAAGGGAGAAATTCCGGTCAAATATTATCTGTGTTTACTGACCTTGAAAACAATTCACAGTGACTGCTGATACAATGCATCAACATCCCAAAGTGTAGGTAATTGAAGACTTGGTTATGAGACTCAACAATTAACTAACTTTTTCCACAATTCAAATTGTGAGAGAAATATAAACATGTTGAACTTCAACAAATATTTCTTGGTAAAAGCTGGTAATTACCATATGAAAAAAAGAAAAAGAAAAAAGAAAACCCATCTTGTATAGTTACATGCAGCAGATATATCAAGGGGGTCAAGCAGATGGTTGTCTCGAAATGAATCAAGGTTCTTCTACATTATGATAGAATTATAGATTGATTTGACTGCTCTGCATGAAATGCAGAGTATGTATATGCTGCTGCTATGGATCTCTCAATCAATACAATGAAAACAGATGATGCTGTTTGATGACGTTGTGAAGAAGAGTGGCATCATGGGAATTGCTGTCGTCACTGTTCAACAAAAAAAAAACTGCAAACAGAAATCTGTCTACATGACTCAGAAAGGCATATATCAGGTTCACAGTTGAGGTAATTCCTCTAAAATGTAATGTTATGTTAAGTTGCGTTAGCTGACTTCCTTCCTCATTCTGACATATCATTTGTCTTTAATCCCAAATTTATAGCAACAGGAGACAAAATGAGGTGAGTTTAAACATTGTTGGGATAATGTAAAGATACCACTCAATACACCATTTAAGTGACGGTGAATTAGCTCTTATTTATGCTTCTTTTACCTCATTTACCTTATTTGGAGTACTACGCATTTAAATTAGAATATTCTTACTGTCACAGCACATACACCTAATGTGCTAGCAGAGGGGGTGTGTGTGTTCCTCTATGTTCTGTATGTTACTGATATCCTGGCCTGATCTTTTATTTGTGTATTTGACATATATGCTGAGTCTGTCCAATGGAGCAGAACACAACAAATCCTAATGTTTTTTAAAGGATCTGAAACACGGCAGCAACGGTTATTATCAATGGTGCCTTTCAAAATTGATTAATCAGCGGTCATTTAACCCTAACCCAACTAACTTGTGAATGAAGCCTGTCACAGTTTCTTAAAACCCCCATTAAATCAGAAAAAAAACAGAGAAGTTGGAACCAATGAATGTTTGACCAATTTGCAAAATAGTTGCCAACTACTATCCTGGCTATCAACTAATTAGATGATTATTTCAGATCTAATTTGAAACAATTTCTCAAAATCCAGTGAAACCAGACTGGTGGTCTATAGTCACAATAGAGGCCCTTACACATCATCATAAATGCAGCATATTATTAAGAGTTAAGATCAGCCCCCAGTTACTCCATAGCCAGCCAGTAACAACCCTGTCTACATGAAAGGGTACGTCGCTGTGGAATAACTAGGCAGATCTGGCGTTTAGGTAAAGAAACCAGGGGTTATGGGTCAATGGATGGACAACCGTAAAACATTATGTCTCCAGCCATGGCTATGCTGACTTTGTTGCTAGTATATTCTCTGTAGAGTTTAGCCATTGCAGGATATTGCAAACCCTGCTTGTAAGGCCCAGCTGTATACTAGTAAACTTCAACAGGTTCGAAACTTTGTCCGATGAAAATGTCAAAATCCTGTACATATTGTGAGTGAACGCCTATTGGTGTGATTAAAATACTCTATTAATTTATTCCTGACTTTATTTGGTAAGTTTACATTTGCATGTTTTACAAATGATACTGATGTATCGTGTAAGAGTTGTTTGCCTGTAATCCAAGAAAAGCTGTGGAAGACTGCATCCTGTTGCACTCCCTAACCCATGAATAGTGTCAATGATATGCAGCCCAAATCCTTCGTACTTAATACCATAGAGAGAGTGAGGTGTGGAACAAGGTTTCTGTCACACAAAACATGATCTGTCAGCCTGAGAAGGATACATGAAACAGGTGTGGCAAACGTGTCAGACAAACCAAATACTGCAAACTCAGCATGTGATACGATCACACCACACAAACACCTGACAGGGTTGTTTCCACTGCAAACTCCCTGTAAATACTTCAGTTTATCTATAAAGTCTGGTCAGATAAAAAATGTGGGACACACATTAGAAGAACTTGTGTGCACTTATAACTAAATAAATGCTTCAAAGACAAAGACCAATTGACCAGCATCTTGTCAACCACAGAAGCAACTTACTGTAAACGGATATCTAACAATGTCTTATGTTTACCTGGTTCCTTCCTCTCCGTCTGCCATAGTTTCGCCTCACCAACGTCTTGTAGTTGTGGTTCTTCTTGGTCAAGTAGTAGTAAAGGACACAGTCAGCAACACACTGAAACAAGAAATAGCGTGTTATTATGAATATATGGCACTGAACCTGTACTGAACATATTCAAGTATTTACTTGTTTTAGTCAAAATCATCAAGTCATAAAACTTTAAGATTATATGCATATGGCCAGTGAGTGAAGGACTGAGGATGTGACTGTAGAATTTTCTTATATTGCTGTTTTTTTATAAACAAAACACTTTTTGTACACAATAGACCAGTTTAAGCAGTTCTAAAGGTCTTAAAACAAATAGTTAATAAATATTCATAACTGTAAATGTTTCATTTCATTACAGCCTGCAGGACTCAATTACAAGTTAGTATTTCACTCTAAGAAATGATGATATAGAGCTTTGAGGTTTAATCCCAATGGATTCTTGTGTTTCTCCCTTCGGGAAAGTTCATCTTTAATGTACTGTCTGGAAAATAACAATAAAATAAAATCTGTTTGATGAAATGAGAACGTGTGAAACTGCAAGCAGAAGTTTACCTTTCTCTCCAGATAGGAGGCAATCAGTCCAAAGTTCTTGGGGTGTTGGACAAACCTAGAAAGAGATACCAATCAATCGTTACTAATGTGCCAAAGCTAAAAATACCAGTATCAGTATCAGTATCAATATCAGTCTAAGTGTAAGGTGGCATAAGGTCAGTAAAACATGTCAGCACAACATTTGGGGACAAACTGTGACCCAGACATCTGCCAACATGGGAACAAGAACAACTCACTTCTCCTTAAAGATCTCCTTCTCGTGTTCAGTCCAAACATTCATGAACTGCCGGGCTTTGTACACCTTCATTGGGTCGTCCATCAGGCCATTCATGTTGATGAACTTCACTCGCCTCTGCTCAGAGTCATACATCATGGGAGGGATGACTGACAGCTGTCTCATCTGTTTCTCGTTGTTCTGTGGAACATGGACAGTAGCCACAGTTAGTTCAATAGAGAATAGTGTACCTTATCTAATAAACCTTTATGCTCATGGAGACCTTCTCCCTGCCTTTGCGACTTATGTAGATTATATGAATTCATGATGGTGTAGTACGTGAAATGCTTCAGAGATCTCTTGCTCTTAGAAAACACAATCTGTCTCACTTCCATTTGGGCTGTTTTCATCTTAGTATATAATTTGACTGCTACACTGTAATATATTTAAAAAGATTACTCCAGATAGTACCCACCTCCTGCTCAGAGAGTCCATCAATGATTTCTGAAATCTCATGCTCGCTTCTTGCAATTGTTGCAGACAGACCTGTTCCTCTTTGTCCAACCCTGCAGAAAACACAGACTAATGTTATAGTTTAACACTTGTATTGTAAATTTCACATTATGTGTATCCTGTACAAAAACTAAATCAGTTACATTTTGTTCTTTTCAGAGGAAATCAAATTTGCAAGGTCACCAGGAGGCAGTTCTTTTCCAGCCAAAACCAGAGTCAAATTGTTAACACGAGCAACTGGAGACGAGCTTGGGAACTTTCAAGGCTCTTAATAAACAGAATCATTGTACCTGTTAATGGATAAAAAAAAAAGTCTCTCTGATTAACTATTAATTGCTTCCTCCGTTACTGTCCAGCAGCCTGTATAAACAGTGCTGACATGCAAACTGTGGGAGATTTCAATGAAAGCACAAAGTTTTGATGCCAGGAACAACCAGACGCTAGACCCCGACCCTGTCTCCCACCCTCTCAGAGGCACCCAGTCAGCATGCATCTCTGCCTAATGTAGGCCATCGCACACCACCTAGTGTCCTCCAATTAGATGATAGCTGAATAGACAACTTAAAAATGGAGGGGAGGTTTTTTTTTTTATGTCGGTGTGGCTAATTCTTGTCAACATTGTTAATGCATCAAAAAATTGAGTGAACATCATTTCGCTCTATCATTCCATCTTTGATCACCTCCCCATATAAAGCAGATCTTTCACTGTTTTAAACAGAATTTGTTTATTTCGGTTCTTTGCAATGCAGTTTGAAATGATGGGACCAAAATAGTGCTAGCAAAAGAAAGCCACTGCTATACGGAAACAGGCTCATATTCAACTTAAAGCATCCATTTTTCCCAATCTTGGAGTACTCATGGGGCATTAAACCTTGCACAGCCAAACATACTGTGTATTGTAGCAAAATAACAGTATCATGTCTTGATGTTGACCAGTCACAGGTAAAGACTATTACCTCTGGAAGCGCTCCTGCTGCTCTCTCTGCTTGCGGATCTCTGGGAATTGCCTTTCATAGTACTCCCGTGTCCTGCTCTCCTTGGCTTTGCGTCTGGGGTTGTTCTCCATTCGCTCCACCTTCTTCTCCCACGCTTCCATCAGCTGGTCATAGCGCTGGCAGATCTTCTGTTCCTGCGTGCACAACACAGATAATTGAGTGGGTGTGACTTGCTACAGTTAAAGCCAAAGCAAACTTCCAGATAGTGCAAGAATATATATATATATTGGACATCAGGAAAAATACATCTCAAATAATGTCACTTGCATTTTCATGGACTGTTATGTAAATTAAAAGGGCATCGAGATCTTCTGTTAATATGTTGCTGCCAGATAGTTTACTGAAAAATAAAGTCTGTTTTGAGAGGAAAAACTCTCAAATACAGTGTGCTGAAAAAAATAAACTACTCTCAAATAAGCACTGTTCAGATGCATTCTGTACAATGATGAAAAGAATTCTCAAGTTTCTAATAAAGCTTAGATGGAACTACAGAGAGCTAACGAGAGTACAATAGATGTGGTTGCTAGGTCACTGAGCGCAAGAGACAAAGCAGATGCAAATAATGGAAAAACAATTATTAAAATTGACCGATCAGGCAAATCGAGCAACCATGACGTCTTTAATTCCTATCATCTGTAGGGGAACTTGAGTGACACTGCAATTTTTACATACACCTGTTAGCATAGTCAGTGTTGCGGATTAACCTTTCAGTTTACATTTGTGTTGCTGCTCTTTTTCAGACAGGTAAAGACAGTTGAAGTGAGAGCAGAGTTAAAAGAGTACAAGCTGTTTAGGATTTGGTGGTGTTTATTGTGGGTTATGTCTGTCTGCCACATTGCATACCCAGGCAGTTTGTCCTGATACAACTAAATTACTTAACAAAGCTCATCATCAATTATCAGCTCAATATGTAATTAATTTAGATTTATTCACTGGCCTGTTTAATTGCATTTTATTGTTTGTTAACAGTGAAAAAATGATTAACTAAAGTTTAATTAACTATAAATCTACCATTAATCAATGTTGGTTAAAGTAGTGTAACATAACACTAAATCAATTCCAGAGGTGTAAGTGTTAAAATGTCAAGGTCTGATAAGGAAAGAGGACAATACAGCCCCACTTCCACTTTGCTGCGAGGGGCAAACAATTCACCTTCCCCTTGGCATGTGGCCATATGCACTCTGCCATTGTTCAAAAGGCCCATCTGACCCTGACAGGGAACAGCCAGAGAAAGGTGGGACTACTGAGCTATGGCAACACAAACTGAAGTGTTTCAACATGGGGGGACTCACAAATCTTTAAATCACTGGTAACTGATATGAACGACAGCAATTTGGCCATCTTATTACTCAGATCTGTTCTTTGATGTGACATTATTTATTATTATACTGCATTTAAAAGCAGCTCTTGGCCCATACAATGCTTTTTAACAAACAGAGGAAACAGAGGCGTTTCCCAGACTGTAAATACATCAGTGGATTATTTTTATTAGCAATGCTTGCTATGCGACTCCTGGCAGTGTAGGTCAGTCAGTTCACCACTCTGAAATATCTCAACAACTATAAGATGGATTGCCATGAACTTCTGTAGACTCTGATGATCCCAGAAAATACTCTACCGACTAATTTCACCAGCATGAAGTTGACATTTTTGCATAAATTATTGGATGGACTGCTAAAGTTCAGAGATTATGTTGAATTACAATAACTCTGGTGATCTCTTAACTTTCAC
The DNA here is from genome assembly GCA_900302685.1 of Spondyliosoma cantharus. Taxonomy (NCBI): domain Eukaryota; kingdom Metazoa; phylum Chordata; class Actinopteri; order Spariformes; family Sparidae; genus Spondyliosoma; species Spondyliosoma cantharus. Next base: position 16,363 of record OMLP01012612.1, read on the forward strand.
TATGGATCAAAATTTCAATTTGTACATGACCTGCCCAAATAATTTCATTCCCATTATCCGCAACTGCGCTCCCAAATTTCTATATATTATGCATCATGACCTACAATTAGAAGACCATTATGTCCAATAACATGGGTATTTTACATGGGTTTCAAGATTAAATAACTCACGTGTAATATTAAAACTATGTCCTCTCTGACTGTGTAAGACTGTGTAAGCAATGCATTCTTTCATGTATAACTTTTACAGTTTAAACTTGCAAAAAACACAAACATTTTAGTAAGTTGACAACAATATTCTGTAGCTTTAAGTAAACAGGAAAGCTACGGATCAAAACATGAGAAAAATTATAATATTTCCTGTTTAGCTGAGGTCACCGAGTCCAAACAGTCAGGTATGTGACAGCTATACTGAGCATGGGAACAGGCGGTGCCGCTAATGTGGTGACCACAACTTCCACTGTGCTTTCCTAACAGCAGGGACACTTACCCTTTGTTTACGAGCATGATTCCTCCTCTTGAAAAACAAAATCAGCTTCTTTCTCATGACTTGGTTGCTAAAAGAGAAAAACATTTATTCAGTCAAATGAAGATATCAAAATGTTTATTTGCATAAGTATTGTGGTATTTATAGTACAAGAAAGCATACAAAGTTGCAAAATACAAGTGTACCTTTGTAAATGTAAAAATTCAATAAGAGGCGCTTGATATCTTACACAACACCCCCACCAGAAACCATTAGACCATATCATTGTTTATTTTTAATGTGGAAGGTACAAAATACTGGGAACTCTTGTGTTTACACATGATGGTGACTTTGGGGACAGAACAGTGAGAGCTGACCCTGTCAGTGTGGCCTGTAGAGCAGATTCACACAGAGGTGGTCCGATTGGTCCTGATAAAAACCTGAGCCAGACGGGCCGCACTCATGGTACACACTGATAAGTGCTTGATCGTAGACGGCCTGGCCTTCAACCCCCTGACACAACCCTACTCCAAACATACCTAACACAGACACAAGGACGTTCTTTCACTTCCTTTCTCTGTCACTCTCCTTGCTGTCAGTAGGGCAACTCAATTGGGTGACTCAGCAATCAGATTAGCCAGTTATCAGCTGGGTTTATCTTGCCGGGGTCAGCATTACCTCTAACACTTTACTCAGCTGAGATGGTTCGTATTGTGTTAGTGTGTTAAGCATCATGTCTGCAGCACTGTGTAAGACCTCCAGTTGTTGATGACATGAAAAAAAATGTAGATACTCACGTCTTGATGTTATCATGGTACACCTTTGTGTCCGATGGCTGATTGTACAAAGGCTAAAAGGTGAAAAAGCAGAATAGAAACAGGTAGTGGATTAATTATTAGCTATTAAGCAAGCAATAATATCTAACTTGCAACTGAACTCAGCATTACTTCTTCCTGAAAGCTCATGCAAGGGCAAAAACTATTATCAACCATAGATCACATACCAGCTCAACCTTAGGACCGAGACCTTCTAGTATTTTATGGGCCTCTTCAGCTTTTTTCTAGAAAAAAAGAAAGAGTTCATATTACGAGCATATTCAAAAACAAAGTCACAAGAAAAGAACATTTACGTGGGTTATACTCAAAGAAATATAATATTTATGAGACTTTTTAGTGGCTAAAGCGTGGAAGCAGATTCTTCAAAAATAGCTAAACATGACCATTAATGCAACATCTGACCATTTGTACAGCAATTTATGGACAGACATGTTACTGATCAGGGTTGTGATCTGTAAAATTTAGACGAAGGGGCAAAGACTCAGGAAAAAACTGTCAATTTAAAGATAATACATTTGAGTACTAAATAATGAAAAAATGTAATCAATTTTAGATGCATTTAATTTGCTCTTTCAGTATGAACTTCTGCAATATTGCATCTTTCTGGCAGATGCAATATGCTAAAAAAAAAAAAAAAGGACAAAACATTCCAATTGCAGCAAAATTAATGGGGACAGCAGTTACAGTTTATCATTGCAATTGTAAGATCATGAGACTGATTCTGAAGAACTCTTGATTTTCCAGTTTTCCCAAGCGTACATTTACAGACTGAGACAAACAACCACAGCTGCTAGACTAAATGCTGTGCACTGAGCTGGAGCAGCTTTGCAGCCTAAAGGGTTAATGGCTGACTGAGAAGGAAGGTGTGTCTCAGCACTCTCATACCATAACATTGTCTGACAGACATGAACTTCAGTGACCTCCATAAACACACACTCACTTCCCTATTGTTCAGTTGAAATACAGATAATGAGGCCTGTCTTTCCCCCTAGTTTAACATTTGGTTTAATACATTTTTTATTGATTTTAACAAGAGAATATAAGAAATGAACACTTAAGTAAAACATGATTACTTTTAAACACTCATTTTAAAAACACCATACATTCCAACATATTTCCGCAGCAAACTCGACTATTTTTTTCAGTTTCAATTCAATATAGGTCAAAAAGGCTTTTATTCAGGTTTCACAGTGTCACAACTTTTTGGAATAAAGGAGAGCGCTGAACAGACAGATTTTAAGACACGTGTTCAGCCATTAGTTTAGCATTAAATGGTTTGAGAGGGGAGACTGCCACTGGTTGGCCATGGTCACCATGATTATTGACTGCTGAGGACACAGCGGAAACGCATGTGTTCTCAGCTTGGCAAGGCTCCACACGGTTTAAGCAGGTTAACCTGGGCTGGTGGAAAAAACAAAAGTATAGCCCTTTTGCTTTGAGGACACACAGCCATATTAAAAGCTGAAACTATTCAAAACACAAAATGGCCAAGAAGAAGTGAGGAGATGAGATGATGCTTTGCAGCAGTGACTAACCCTGTTCTCATCGTAGATGATCTGGACTATGCTGCGGTGCTTGTGCTCCACTGGGGGAGGGGTCACCGGCTTTTCTGGCTCCACTGGCTTTGCTGCTTCCTCCTCCAGTTGTTGCTGAGAAACAACACCAACACAAAACAATTTCACCAATAGTAAACAAGAAATAACACTAAATACATACAGAATAATATGAGGGGGCTCATTTGCCATCTTATATACATGACCTATTTAAACATGCTGTATCTTGTAAGAAAAACAGGGGAAAACACAGCCGCATCTACACAGTGATGATCTGATCCCAGCTTCTGATATCTGAGGCCCATGCAGGTATTATCAGATTACTCTCTAAGGGCTTGTTCAATTACAACCTTTTATGACAGAACTGAAGGTTTCTGGCATTGAGAATGCTGATGCTAGCAGAGAAGCTGAACTGGTGATTGTTTGATAGGGCAATGTTTACAAGTTAAAGGTTATGTAAACTTACAGGTTACAGGGACGAGATTATTAGTTCATGAAATGCCTCAAATAAACAAATAAATCCCTGAAAATCTTAGATAAATGCAGACTGAAAAACTGAGAAGTGTTCTCTCCCAGTAAAGCTCAGCTTACATTCCTATCTAATGAGGTGGAATTCCACAAAAGATAGCTGGAGAAAAACAGCCAAAAACTAGATTAAAAACAAGCTAATCAAGACGGGGAGATGGGCTGAATAAAAAAAAGTCTGCAGCTGTAGTCATTCGGTTTTTAAGAGCATTTTAATGGGACATGACATACAGCAGATAACACAAGATTGTTGAGCCACAGACCTGTAAAAGCATCTTACAGTCCTGGTGAATTGCTTTCAAACAATTTAGATGCAAACAAAGTACAAACTTGGGCTGATTAAAGGTCCTACATTATGCTCAAAATACAGACATTTTGGGTGTCTGCTGTCCACTGCTGCAGCACCTCTAGTCAACTTCTGTCCGACATTCTGTTTTAGTCTCTTTAAGGCCCCCTTCCAAATAAAGCTCAGTCTGCTCTAACAGGCATTATCACTTGCTAACTACCAGCCATGGCTGTTTAAGGGGCACTGCCAAGGCTGCCGACTATCTAAGTGTTGGATCAAAACCTTTACGCATCCTCGAGGGCTTGTTTGAAGGCGCGGAATACCATCTGTGTGTAATTCTACGCAGATTGAACGGTTTGACACTTTCACATATTTATAAGGCAGCTAGACCTTCTTCATAATAAAAAAAATAGCAGCTGCACTTTTCCAAAGCTTAAAAATATACGGAGTGCAAGGAAGTGGCAGGAGTCAACAGTCAACAAAAACTGTGGCACTCTCAGAGAACAAATCAAAATCAATCAAAAAGAATTGGAAATCACACGTAATACAATGTGAGACATGTGGACGAGCTAGCCTGGCGGGCTTAACAGGAGCCTCCTCACTATTGCTTTTCCACTAGCACTTTAGGCCATGCCGAGTCAAACCTAGCCGTCCTGATTTGCTTTTCCATTACCAGTTTTACTGTGCAAGCATCTGCTGTGTTTGACTGTCTCTTCATGTTCGCTTTCAGACGTTTCAGGAGTCATGTTTTGTCACTGCTGTTGAAAACATAACATTTCCTGTAATGCTGCTTTAAATTAAATGCTTTTAAATGACTCACTCACAGGGGGCTTTTACTGAGAAGAAGTTATAGTAAATGAAATATGTTTGTAACTGAATTAGCAGAGCCACTTTAATAGCGGTGATTCTTCGATAGCACTGCGGATCGGTAGAAGTGCATCACTGGTTTAAGACACACCTTCAAGCAGGTAGCCCTGTTGTGATGGAAAAGCAAAACCCTGACCACGCCAGGCCGAGTCAAACCGAGAAGTGCCAGGCCCACAGATGTAATTGAAAAACGGCATATCAGTGAGTAGAGCCTACTACTATTACCATTAGAAAGAGTAAACACTTTCACTGCTTAATTAAAATAGCAAGTGAACTTGTTACTTGTGCCAATTTTGTTTACACAACATCCATTGTGTTTGATGCATGTTCAGAGACAAAAGGCTTTACTTTGTAACCAACCTGCTTTTTCTTCAGCTTGAAAATCTGCTGCTCCACTTTTGCAATCTCTCGGTCAACACGGTCCATACTCTGGATCAGCTCCTCCTTGGAAAGTTTTGAGGGAGATGTGTCCTGCTCTTCCCCCATGTGTAGCGCATGTCCTCCTGGGGACTGGGACTCCACTTTGACATTGAACTGAGACTCCTGGGAAAAACAAAAAGGTTCATTTAGCTTGAGAGGAAATATAGCGTAAGAAGCGTAAGTATTTCCAGATAGTTTACGAAAACACATTGTGACTTTATAAAATCATAGAGAGTAGTTACAAGTTCCTTTTTCTCTATGAGGGCAATGAAAATGTACTAGTGCCACAAACAATGTTGTAGTTCAATAGTGCACAACTATAGTAAGTATAAGTTTGTCTCTGCGAGGACAAAAACATTACTGAAACCCAATGTGAATTCTTAGCTTGCAAACGTGAATAAAGAGGAACAAGGCCCACCTTTTTGACATCCACGGTGGCTCTTAAACTGTCCTGTGCTGCATGGGTTAGGGGCAGGACAATTCCCCCAGCTGTGGGATTGTTGCGGCTGATGTGGGACTCAGCAACAGTCTCCATGCGAGGGCGTTTAGACTCCAAGGCCTCATGCTCAGACTGGGATGTGATGGAGTGAAACTGCTGTTCGTAACCATGGCGTCTCTCTGGAGGCCTGAGGAACAGTAAACAAGAAATTCATGTCAGAGGCAACATCCGGTGGGCTAGATATACGATTCCCAAACTGTAATTTGGGGACAGCACCCCTGAGGGAGACCAAAAGGAAAAACAACTGTAAAACACAGAGTGTACTATTAAAGTTTTTTGTTTTGTTTTAACTCATTTAGATGGCACATATGATGATGCAGTTATTATCAGATTTTAAATGAAGCTATTACCTTTCAGTTCCAGGGTGGAATTCAGATAGCAAAGATGGTCTTCTCCGACCTTGTGGATCTTGCATATGAGTCCTATAGTCCGGGACGGTGAAATCCTGAAATAGGTGCAAAACAATTTTGTCATGCATGACAGTATGAACAGAGAGATTCCTGCAAAGCTGGGACTAGAACAATGCACTTTACAGATACAGCAACCAAATCATGTTATCAGAAAGGAAAAGTCCTGTCGACAATGGGCGACATACCTGATACAATAGATATGCTTCAGTTCTAATCAGTCGTCTATGCTGGCTGCTTCATTCATGCTTTATACATGTAACTGGTACCCAAAGCATCTTTTTTGGTGCCAGGTCTTCTTTTCTCTCTCAAGTAACTACATAGATTATGTGGTAGGGATAGGGAATAAAGGCAATGACTATTTAACTGTAACATCCCCAGCTCAAGTTTGGTCAGGGACGTTTGCTGCATGTCACCCCCCTGTAAAATACTCTGCTTGCTTCTATTACTTATCATTGCAAAGAATGTGTGTATATTGGCTGAAAACAGACCCAAAATCGGTCGGCCTCTTCTACTTGTCCACCTCATTTCCTAAAAGCTATCTGCTGCGCTCAATCTAATAACGTAGATTTCCGAGACAAACTGTGCAACTGCGAGTGTAAGACACAGACACAATGTCTGCATTTGGAGGTCTAATTGGTAGATATTAAAAATGAATTAACTGAGCTGATCCCCATATGTTGCAATAAGCAGGTTAACACATTAATCATCCAGTACAGGAGGAGATACACATGTACCTTAAAAAAGAGCAGAATACCACACTATCATGTCAAACAAATTCATGTAATGACACACATTGGGCCTGCTAGTGGGGTAAGTCTTCAACCCTCTTTCAAACAGCTCATCATCTGTCAGAAAATTGGTTAAAACCCCTTCAATACTCCAAAATTTTTTATCAAAAATCTATTGGGTAAAGAACAACCAAATGTTATCAGCAGAGCATGACCTCCAAACAAACCTGACCAAGCAAATTACAGGAAAACTCCAGTTTTTTCCCAGATTTAGGGCAAACAATCCGAATGCCCAGAAATTTACTGCTGACAGTTTTCTGCGAAAGTAAACTTCTAAGAAGTATGTTATGTCATCCAAGAAGGGTAAGAAACACAATCCAAGTCAAATTAAAATTCAACTGAAAAGTGAGCTGCAATAAAACATTATACAGACTTTATAAAGCTGGATGACTGAACTGAGTATCATAAATATTTCTTAGTACAGACACCATGATAATTTACTCAACTTAATTACACTTGACTTTGTCCGAAAACTCAATCAATTACATTTCAATTGCAGTTTTCCTACATAGACAAAATGTTGTTACAGCTGCAGCAACAGAGAGCCCTGAGGCTGAAGTCACATCAAACATGGCAAGCTTGGTGGTGCTGCCACTACCACCCCCAAATTATTTTGTGTGGGAAGCTGCATATCAGTCATGAAAAGGTCAGCTGAAACACATTATGGATCCAGATAACCATTAACACAGGTTTAGAGTGCATCCGAACGATGTTGTTCAGCATATCTGCTTTACTGCAAAAACTCTTCATGCAAGCCGACATCAGTATTGCTCAACGTGGACCTGATCTGTTTTAGTTTGTCTCACTGGAGCCCCAAATCATGAAATCATCAATCATCATTATAAAAGGAATGATCCTTGTTTTGAATGCTAGCGTGCCTCTTGCTTACCACACATGGAAGTACTGTGTGACTTTGTGACCGTGAATGAAAGAAAAAATAAAAGTACTACATCAGTGTGCAGCTCTGACTGTAAATAATAACACATATAGCAGTGGGCTGCAGTCAAAAATATAACATGTCTCTCAAGTTTAATGACATAAAAAAAATAAACCAGCCAAGAATTGTGAGTTTAACAAATGCATCATTGTATATGGTACCTCCTGTATACTACTTGTATACTGTAGTTACACTTTCACTGATTGATAGATGGTCCTTCGGGCTGTCTATGCAGTAGAAAGACACAAATACTTTTGAAAATGGTGCTACATTACCAGAGAAAACAGAGAAAAGTGTCTGACTGGCTAAGTCTGGTGGAATTTTGCCTGCTCTAGGGCTGTTGTTCATACAACTTATCTGCATTTTAATGTATGTATGCTTGCTTGACAGATTTAGAGGGGCATTTTTGTTGTGTAATGCTGGAATCAGACATCCGGGGCCACTTTTGAGAGCCACAATACATCGTGGAGGAACCACAGTGTATGGAAGAGATCTAAACTTTGCCAGCCAGTGAGGACAGCAGTGCAGAGCTGCCCGTACCAGTGTGATAAGGCTGTGATAAATGTGCACCAATGGAAACCGAAGTGAAATCCCTGTGCTGTAGCCAGTTTAATCAAGGCTTGTTTCTTTTGAATGACATTGCTGCATCTACAGAAGAAGGGGTACATGCATGTGTAACATTGGACACATCGACAGGAGTAGACAAGCCTGAGACATACAACAAAGTCCCAAAACTAAACTGCTGAGAACAATCAAAGCTAGAGGGATGAAACAGCCATGTGAGCAGAGAGTTATGTGCAAAAAAAGTGTTTCATTACCAATCCATCAACGTTACAGAGGAATAACTTTCAATACATGTTTTGTTACCCAAAAGTGCTATCAGAGGTTAGCCTAATGTTTGTGGCTCTAACTGGCAGTTTGTAGGAGTGGCCTTTGAGAGCAACTGGCCCACTGCATCCTTGATGTTGTAGGATTTCTATCAAAACCCTATTTGTCAGTTTTCTCAGGTCACAGAGAACTAATTTCAAAAATAGTTGCATCTTTCTACTGCATACAGTCCAGTTTTATGAAAAGACCATGTTTCCAGCTGTGAACTACCCCTTTAACCTCCAATGCCTCAGATTAAAGTCATAACAATTCATGACTGAATTTACATTATGACAAACACAACCGTTATCTCAAATACAACAGTGCCAAAGGAAGGATTTACCTGTTGGTGCCGTGTGCCGGTGAAGGTGTACTGGACAGAATGTGGTGGGTATCGGCTCTGCTCGCTGCTGAAGCTCCCCTGGCTGGGGGTGTAGCCCGAGCTGCTGGACATCCTGGCTCAGTGCTAGTGGGCCACTGCTGCTGCTTCACTGATCGGAGGTTTTAGCTAGACCATGTTCGGAGACACGAACCACCTGCACCAAGACCGAAACATAAAATCAATGTTTTTAAAGTCACTTTTTACATATTAAGATGAATATATCAAAGCCTCTTAAACAGATTCTGAAAAGATCTAAAAAGATCAGATTCAGCCAACTTAGATGAATTCATACAAGTTTGACAATATTTGATTGTACTGTCGAAAAATACTGCTGACTGAGAGACTTGCTGCTGCAGCATAGGGCAGCAAATAAAGGTTACTTTCATCAACGATTAATCTGCCAATTATTTTCAAGATGTATCTATTGTCTAGTTTACAAAATGTTGAAAACTTGAAAATGCTCATCAATATTTCAGAGCCCAAAGTGATGTCTTCAAATTGCTTCTTTTGTCCAATCAACAGTACAAAACCCAAAGACTCTTCATTTACTGTCATAAATTACAAAGAAAGAGCAGCAAATCTTTAAGTTGGAACTGCTAAATATTTCCTGAAAAATCACTGGAATGATTTTCATTCAACTGTTCTATGGTTTAATTTAATATTTATAGCTCTACTTCAGCATTAGACAGAAAGCGTAGAACAGGAGATGAGCAATCATGTGTGATCTATTGAGCCTATCGTGTAAACACTAAGAACAAGAGGGAGCAACAAAAATCTGAGCAAACACTGATCTTATTTGGCCAAGAAAGCCAATGTAGCAGTCCATCACCTTTCGTCACTTTTTCTACGTTTCCATGAAGGGATACAGTCGTAAAGTGCTGCCCTTCTGACATCATCACTTGTTGCCAACATAAGTATTATGGTTCAAATTAAATCCAAATGTACCAATTTAAGTTCTTGCAGAAGTGTTGATATAGGCCAACGCTTTTAAAACAAAAGAGTGAGGATGATCTGAAAACAACCGGTACACAACAACAACTTGGGATTTACTGTGCAGCAGCAGCTCTGGGAAAGTTTTATATGGGTACATGGGGAACCCCAGTGTCACCTGGAAGAGCATGTACCATGTATCAAAGCTTAGTTCCTACCACAACAGCCCGGGTTTGATGTTAGCTGGAGGTACTTTTCTGCATGTCAGCCGATATATGATCAATAAAATCATTGATCATATTATATTCAAAAAGGCCTGTTCTTCAAAATCAAATGACTTAACATAATTTGATTGTTTTACATTTTGAATAAGCCTGGATTTCATGTTTCTTTCAGAGCCATCTCACGTGTATGTTGATCTGTCGCCACATTAAAAAGGTTAAACATGGAACACTTCAGCCTTATTCCAAGTGTGCTGCATATGAGAGCCAAACTTTATTAAATTTCCTCAAACATCTAGAATAAATATATCCACAAAAGCTCTGCATCAAGCATTTTGTATAAAATCCTTGTTTATGTTAATGGTAAACAATTTAGAAAGCAAAATGAATTGTGGTCAAATTTTTCTTTTTGCATATGAACACATTACTCATTAAATTAAGATCATGCTTTTCAAAGGGAAAACGCACTGTAGGCTGTTCAGTCAAATACTAATCTGTGATACGGAATCATCAACCATCAGTATTTGAAATATCTTGGTCGAGTTACATTATCCACATATCTTTTTTTTAACACAAAATAGTTAGATGCCTATATGTTGTTGGAAAGTAAGTTAAACCAACCAATCCAATGGTATGTATATCCACTGCCAAATCTAGAAGTAGTTTAGCCAACTATGAGAACAAACTATTAGTCAGACAGACTAACATTATAATCAATTATTGGTCATGCAAATTCATTTCTTACAAAAAAATCTGTTGTTTATTAAAAAGGGGACTGGCAAGGTGTGTCAGGTCTTAGTTTGAATGGTTTTTGATTGGATAAATTCCTCAGTTTTTAATCAACGTCTGCTGCACAGTTGTGGTAAAAAGGTGCCATTTGCCTTTGCATGTTATGACAACCAATCACATGAGCAATGATCATGGTTTTCTACCCATGTTGCCGTTAGAGCAGAGTAAACATCCCATTGTTAGCTGATAGAATTTTATCAACGATTAACAATGCAATCCACTTGCATCTCACCAATGTTGGCTGGATGGAAAAGAGGAAGTTTACTTTAGCAGCTAAATATCATGTTAGCCTGGATGAGTTAAGCAATGCATATCAAAAATCAAATGTATGTATCTGTGTTCTGGGGGCTCTTCCATTTCTATTCTACATCTGCCATACACCCGGTTTGCCGCTTGACATGATGGTAACGTTCTGTAAACTTGATGTAATTTGCTCCATCTCTAGCCTGAGTTTTAATGACACACCAAAAAATAATTGGCAGATCTAATGTCATCGATTACATCTGTGAAATAAATGTCATGCTTTAAATTGAGGAACTTGAGATGTACTGTAAAGCAGCAGCCAAATATTTGCCAGCATGTCTGGCAATCAATTAAACAGGAAACAACTTTATTGCACTGATGATGCTAGGGGGGACTTTGTCATCATTCATATGAGGTCTTGCTCCTTACGCAAATCTTCCACAAATTTTTCTTCATGTATTCCAATCTCATTATTCGTTCCTCTGTGCTCCCAATGGAAAAGGGGAATAAGCAGACCTCCTTGGTACAGGCCTGTGTCATAGCATCCTTCCAGTTAAGGGAGAAAATAAACCCATGAATATACGTTTGTTTTTTCTTCAAAGCAACTGTGTAAGTTGGATAATACTGATATAGTTATCCTCAGAATCAATTTTTGCAACACTTGTTAGTGACCTGATCACCCATGAAGTGCTTCTCAGCTTTGTTCCTTCCTCCTTTTGTAATACCTTGCAAAGTCCACAGTGGGAATCATCTAATGGACCGTTTACAAATACAGATTAAGTTGTATCCCTGTTTTATCCGTTTGAACGTGGACCATGAATGTAGATAAAATAAACTGTGGCTTCAGTACATTCGCTCCTGGGTGTTCCCCTTCCTCTGCATTTCAGCAGTCTTTAATTGAATTTTCCGACGTGGTTTAAGAGATGCAGTCTCACGTTATAAAAATGACTCTGCTTTTAGTCAGTCTTCGTCGTTTCACGATGACATGCTTTGTGAAGTTCATTTTTAGCGATCATCTATAATAGGCTCTGTGGTGATCTCTCTGTAAACCCAGCCGCCAAGGTGAACTTTATGTCCACATACGATGCATAGCAGTGAGAAAAACTGCTGCTATGTGTTGTTATTGTTGTCTTTTTACAGCATACAGTCATATCAACGCAATGGGATTTGTAGCTTATCTTGGGGGATGGGTCCATTTCAACAACAGAGAGCTGTTCCGGAAATGCACCATAAACATGTACAGTATTTAAGGTAAACTTTAAAGTATATGCTAGTTTTACACTTTAACGTGATAACACGACGTTTAAGATGTTGTTGTTGTTGTCGCTAGCTAGCTAACTTAGCCCGTATTTCACCTTTGAATTCTCAACCACGTCGCCATCTTGCAAGGCAGATTTTCAGCGTAGACCCGGGCGCTTAAATAGCGTGCTAATTAAACATGTTGCTTTGCTACATATAAGCGATATGCACTCACCTCATATTTAGAAAATATACCGATGGGAGAGAAAGGTATCCCAGGGCAGAATTGTATGTCAATTGTTGATTTTAATTCCGCGGGATGTGAGCTGTGGACGACTAGGCAGACTGAAGGCTGCGCCGCATTTGTCGGTCGGTATCCTGACAGGGTAAAATAAATTGTCCCTACTCGGTTGGATCCACAGGGTACTAATCCTCCTCTACAAGTTTTAGCTACAAAGAAAACTATAATCTACCGATTTGAAAAACATGCGGACTCTTATGTCACTCTTTTTATTAATATGTATTTTTTTCAATTTGAATTTTTATGCACCTGCAAGGATAATGCTGTGTGACAGCTAAATAGTCCCCTCCAACACGGTAATGTTCGTGGTGTTTGTAATTTTTACTTTTCCAGCAAAGCCAACTTGGCATGATTCATGAAACTTTCTGATACATTTTCAAGGTAGCCTTAACTCAAGTAAGTCAGAAGGTTATTTAGAGTCTTATTCACGTGTTTGTTCCACAAATAAGTTGATTTAAAATCAAATGAACTAAGAAAGCGAAGGTGACTCCAAGTGAGTAAAACACACCGTTATGGGACTAACAATGGGCAGCTATTGCTTTTTTGGAATTAATTATGAAACGTATTGCATTCCCTAAGAATGGGTGACGTTAGATATAGGCTAACAGGAAAAAAATGCATATTTTTGTAGAAGCGGAACCATTTGCAGCTTAGACCTTTGTCTTTACACGGATTGTTTACGGTAACGGTCAAAATAATGAGTGTTTACCTGGTTGTCTTCATAGTTTTATCCTATTTTGTCTGGATAAAATGCATTTACAATCGACACTGGCGCACTTTGGTGAAGTCGTTGAAAAATATACTGGACGTTTCCTCTGGCAGAGAACTAGACGGCGCAGATATCAGGGCTCTGATTGTGACTGCGCATCCGGATGATGAATGTATGTTCTTCGCGCCAACGATCATACGGCTCGTTGAGTTAAATGCCAGCGTTCATTTGCTGTGCTTGTCTGAAGGTAAAGCTACAGCATACTGCTGTTTGCGTAAATAATATTAAGAATTCAGTGTTAAGTTACAGAGAGATACATGTTCATCATGTGGCTTGCTGCTAACTAACGTTAGCTTGTTTAAATTTCATAGTTCACCCATTAGATTTAACAGAATATTGTAAACAAAGCATGGAAGTATGATGGCCTCTTAGATGAAAGTGAAAAAGCAGCTTTCCCAAAACAGTGGCTTTGCTTGTCAACCACTGAGCAACACATCACATGCATGCTATATAGATCGACTGTGTGCGACTGAATAATTGCATAATGTTTGTAAATGAGGGGCGCTAAATAGTTTTTTACTATTCATTTAAAAACAATTGAAACATATTGTTGCTAACACGTGGCGACTGGAAAGAAACATTACTAAAAACCTTTTCTATTTAAAACCATACTGTGTTTTGTCCCAATAATAACAGCCTACAATATCCAGGAAGTTCTTTGTTGGTCTTTTATTTATGATTTTTGGGTGACTAAAACATTCTCAACAACAGCTATTGTTCGAGTTAGGAAATCTGGCCATGTTGTTTTCCAGTCGAGTTTGCAATGATTTCATGTTAATGTCGAATATGATTTAGTTAAATCTTAGGTAAAATATAATAGTCAAAGAAAGAAAGGTGCAGACAGATTCTCAACTAGCTTTTCACTCAATGCTCAACATTGTGATGACACATCATCTTAAAACTTAACATCTTTAGAAAGGAATGCAATCAACTTTTGTTACCCAACCTACTCAATTTCCAAAAGGTGACATTGCTTGTAGAATTGATAAAAACTATTAAAGACACAAATTAAATATGTTTCTAGTACAATGCTGTATTTAATTTTGATCCAACCTAACTGATTTTAGAGGACTATTTTTATTACACAGCTAAAGAAAAAACAATGAATGAATGTAATTAATCATTACAAAACAGATAAGACAGTGTAGTCAATACATGCTTTAAAAATCATTGCGAAAGGAAACACAATAAAGTCTAAGGCTTATTTCCATTCTAGTTCTCTGGTAGAACACATAACACACCACAAAATAATAGCCAAACAAGAAGACAGCAAGCAAGACAGTATTACAACCATATTACACTTAGTACAAAATACCAGAAAAAAAATAACCACAGTTCAGCAAAGCAAGACAAGTAAAAAATAAATAAATAAATGGCAAGTCTACACGATCTTGTTTTATTTTGTTCATAGGAAGATAACATTTAAAATGAAATTAAAATCTAATTAAGCTACCTTGTACTCTGTAACTATTTCTTTAAGGCCACTTTAAACATTCTACTGTGAAACACATTTTTTTTAAGTTTTGGGGGAATTAGACAGAATCTGCTAACAGAATTTAGACTTTTATTTAGATTTTCCTTTCATTACGGTACATCTATAGCCAAATTTGTTTATATTATCCAGGAAACTACTACCATCAAGGAGCTCAGCGTAAACAAGAACTTCTCAACAGCTGTGCCGTGTTGGGGATACCAGGCTCCAGAGTCACCATAGTGGACCATAAGTAAGCACCCATCTTCAACACACACCATGCAAATTGCCACATTAATGTTGAAAGCACTGAGTTTGTTTTGGCTTGTTAGAATTTGCCTTGTTGAATATTCTTATTTGTGTGTTAAACACATATGTACTGTACCTGTCCATTGCAGATTGAAAATGTGATTAAAAACCAAGGCTAAATTTTCACTTAAAACTAAAAGAAACAAAATATACTTTCTGCCTTGTTTTAAGGACTCGGGTCTCAGCTCAGCATGTCTGCCTGTTGGAGGCCATTAGTCTCCTTCCAGCCACCCAGTGTCTATCAGAACAGTTAGAAAGTTGACCACAAATCACACCCATCTGTTCTCACTACAACAGAGCCGATCTAGCCTGACCTGATGTATTAGCTCCGTGTCACAGGGGAAATAAATGATTAGGTCTCAGGCAGTGATAGGTCAGCCCTGGGGGACACACATGGAGCCCCTTTAAAAGCTTTATAATTCCAAACTGACTTCTATCTATCTAACCATCTAATATATATCCACATATCTAGTTATTTATCAATCACTAAAAAGTATAATACAGCAAGTTCCAAAAAAATTAAAATGATAAATAATTAATAAAAAAAACTATAATTAAAGCAAATAAATGATCGACATTGTTTTTTGCGTGTTACTCTCCCATTTATTGAAAGATATGTTCCTCTTCAATGGGTTAGAGTTAACTACTGACTTTAAGCCAATTTGGGCTATTAACTTAAGTATCAGTTCACTTGTTGTCAGTGTTTCTTGAATTGGAAACTTTTTGGGGATGAAGGGTCCAACTTCTTCCTTTTCTGTTGCTCCCCAACAATTTTCTTGCAGAGCTCTGTGGGAAAATTAGTGGAAAGAAAGTAGTTGCACATTCCAGCAGTGTTGCAAGAGCAGTTCAAACAAAAAACTGGCGTTGCTTGCTAGGTCTCATTCATCTTTGACCAGTATGGACGTACATAATATGGATTCTTGAAAGAAAATGATGAAAATGCATGACTTTACTGAATAAAAAATATGTATATTTGTCTCTGTAAATGCCATACATGACGTACAGAAACAACTAACACTCTTTCAGTATGGTTTTTGAATGCCCTCCAAGTTAAGACAGACTTCCCTCATAAACGTCAATTCACATTCAAATCACTGGGCATATCTGGGGACCAGAACTTTAAACTGTATCGTTGTCCAAGCTCTTGTGGACGTTGCTCTTCTTTTCTGTTTTCTCCTATATTTTGTTTGATGCTGCAGCTGTAAGGCTCTCAGTCTCCAGACTCTGGGTTTTGGCAAGGTCAAGTTACAGAGAAAGCAGCAGTAAAAGGTGATGTTGAAGAGGGGGATTTTTTCTCTCCTTTGGATCAACTCTGCAGCTTTCCTTGAAAATGTTTGGAGTTTCTAGGAACCGCAGGGCTGCCTACATGTGAGTCTCTACATGTTGGCCCGCCAGGAGAGATGCATGAACTCTGGCACTAACCTGGAACTCACAGTAACAACCTGGCAGCCTGCCCAGGTTGTCTGCCCTAGAGAACATTGTTGGGGTGTGTGTGTGTGTTGTCATACACACACGCACAGACTTCCCAGTTTTATCATCCTGTGCACACAGAATATAGCTGAACTTTGATCTCAGTACTGTCTGCACTTCTGCTGAACTGGAGTGTAGCCCATTTCCCTTTCTGTGTATTCTGTTGTTTGCCCAAAACACACACCTAATCAGCACTTTGAGAGCCCCCAGCCCTGCCCTCTCACAACCAAGCTCTCTCTCTCCCTGTTCCACCCCTCTTCCTCCTCCTCTTCCTCCTCCTCCTCTTGTCCATGTCTGCTGAAGCCAACTGCCAAGGACTGTGGGATACATTTTGGCAATGCTCTGAGCACTGCTAATGTAGGTCAGTCCAAACTGTTTTTCTCCTTGTGCGTCTGTACATGGCTAGCCACAGTTTGGCTTTGCTCTTAACCTTCGCTGCCCAAGTATGTGCAGATGTACATCCTTGACTCAAGCTCTTTCTGTTTTTCTAACTGGTCATTTTGTTCTGCACTGAGAAAGATGCGAGGCTAAAGTTTGCAGAGAATAGGAACTAGAAAATTTGATTATAAAGAAAAGCTCTATCCTGTCAGTTTGATGTGAGCATCTACAGTCTCGCAGTCTAGTTTAACAGTCCTGCAATTCCTCCTACCTGCATGAAGTTTAAAATGATCTGTTTTTTTTTTTTTATTTAAACTCGAGGCTGTAGTTTGTGGTGCAGTTGAACTTTCATGTGTTAGCAGAGGTGTTTGTGTCTGTCCTTATTCAAATTAATCAGATGGGCAAAATATATGTCCATGAAACAGAGTCAGCGATCTTTAGATATCAGCGACAACGGCTTTAACCTACCAAGCTGCTGTCAATGAGGATACTGACAGAAATATTGTATCTTGGATCCATATAGTAAACGTATCATCCCCTCTGTTGTTTTTGGAGTTTGGAAACAACACTTGAGCATTACTAGTTAATCAGTTTGTATGGTTTTCAGACAAACTCATGTAGAGTTCAGATGGGTGGTGGATTAGAAAAGGATGACTGGAGGTGAGCGTAGCTAAAATATAGTAGTGCTTTAGCAGTGCTGATCCCTCAATATAATATCAAGCATTTAAAAAGCTTTCATCACAGATTATGTCAAGTCCTAAACAAACTCAATAGCTTTGAAAATGAGCACCTTGGCAGAAGAACTGAGATTTTTATGTGATGCTATCAAGGGACAAAACCCTGGAGCAGATTCTCAGAGTTTGTGTGCTCAAGATGGTTTGCCCCTGGGTTGTAAGTCAAGCTGGGTATTATTTCTTTTTAATTCAGAGACAAACCAGGAAGTGTCACTTTAAATCCTGTCTTGGTTGAATGGAATGTGTTTCTGCCAGCATATTCATTTAAGACCATTTGTAATATAGGTCTCGTGGAGTTTTTGATCTCAACCATACAAGGATGCACAGGTGTTGTTCCTTCTGGTTGACGTGCAACACATTCCTGCCGATGGTTTCACATTATCCTACAGGCACCAAAGACATACTGTAATGCACCATCAAAGCGTATAAGTGTATACAGGGACCGCAAACCAAACCAAACATAAATGTGAAGTATACTGTATTTAAAATGCTTAAAGGAGCAGTTCACCCAAAAATGAAAATTCTGTCATTATCTACTCTGCGTCATGCTAATGGAAAGTCAGGTGAAGTCTTGTAGTTCACAAACCATTTCTGCAGCATTTTCCTGAATAACCGAAGTAGATGGGGACAAAAAAGCAACTGAAACAGTGAGGTGAAGATTTTGGCTTAGAAAAGGTGTAAATGATTCATTTGAAATCTCTGGGCTCCTGGAGACTGGGATTACAAGTCAAGACAGGCTGTGTGGAGCCATTTTATGTTTAGTTTTGTAAGGAGTAAAACTGAATGTAAAAAAGACTTTAATTGTTGTCATCATACAAGTGGAGTGGTATCAAGATATGGTCCAACTCTGTATTGGAACTGAGCAAAAATCATCCCATTCATCAGGATAATGTGATGTACTGGATCCACTGGACTTCTGGGTTGAAGCTAAAGTCACAACTTGAGTGTAGTGAACAGAGCGGGTTATGTTACATGATGGCAGATATGGGTGAGACATGCTAACTCCCAACCGTAGCCTATGGAATAACACGTGAATTCTGCTTTAAAATAGGATTTTCCCTTTAATGCTCACTGAATAGGACAGCTGTGTTGACAGTATCTGGGGCCCCAGTGCATTTTGGGGCCTTTGTGATCAAGCTCGATCTGAGCACGCTCTGCTGCCTCTGCACTTGCACTGGCTTGACCTCTGTCTGCTCCCTGTACTCGATTATAGCTGCTCACTGCACAAATCCATCCACCTTCATTACACTATCCACCGGACTGAAGTGAAGCAATGCCCCGCTCTCACACAATTGTGATAACATACTTCATATTTACTAAATCTTTACTCAGAAGTCAATCACAAACTGAAAGGTTTAATTTTTGATTGGATTTGTGTAATTCTCTGTACGCATCAATACAACGAGCTCAGTTCAGTTCAGAAAAGCGGCATACTCTGTAACACCCTATCCCCACACAAGTTTTAAATATACATTGATCAGAAGTAAAAATAGACCTGGCTGTTTTATAAGCACATGGCCGGGCGCGGTAAATAGTGGAGAGATGTTCCAGCCTTGCCACTGACCTCTGGCTGTGCTTTTCATCCCAGAGACATTTGTCACCAGCACACAGTGGCCTCTGCATAGTCAAACAGATGCTTTTCCCATTTCACAGAGACCTGCAGCCAGCAACAAACTGCGATGTTGTCACGTTCAGTTGTTCTTTTTCTGCACAACTTACTTTCAAAACAACATCATTATTTCCATGGTTTACAGCATTATTTCCATGGTTGTTTTCATGACCGTTTTATTATCTCGACATGAGTGAATATTGGCAAAACCTGCAACCGCAAATGTCTCCAAATCACTGTTTGTATTGGTGTTGTAACTGTAGTTGTAACTGCCTTATTACGGTGGGATATTGTGGGCGGACTGTCAGTTTGTAGTGGCATCTCAGCCATTCCCAGCAGGACATATAATCTGACTGTGTGGACAGAAGTCTGGCAGTTTTGCAGGCCTGTGGTCCATGTGACCAGACTAAACAAGCCCTCTCCGACAAGCACACACACACACACACACACACAGAATCCCCTTACTGGGCCAAAGTTCAACCACTGCATACAGATGCCTGCAAGCAATTAGACATCCACATGCAAAACTACAAAAGGGGGAGCTGTGGAGGTTACTTTAGGACATTTTGCACCGTTGCCATGGTGAAGCTGACATTCAGCCTGCATCCTGCTTGAGAAAGGTCAGGTGTCTTATGTCTGTTCATTTTTCTTTTCTTTTGTTTTCACCCGCTCATTGCAGGCTTGTGCTTAGCTGCGGTTTTCAAGCTGGAAGACAAAATGTCTAAAATAACTGATGAATAAATGCAACAATAAAAGACAGATATACACAAATATGTCAGTACAAAGTCTAACAATATCCTCTACTTTTTTGTATTAGCTTTCTGTATAAAGCAGTTATTAAAAGATTAGGCCTGTGTTTCATTTATGTGAAGCATGCAGGCACACACACACACGCACACACACACACATACACACACAGGCCTTATGACGATGACAG
>OMLP01012613.1:0-10189 GCA_900302685.1 Spondyliosoma cantharus
CTCGGAGCCCCCGCCGGCCTGCAGCGGGTGGATACCGAAACATGGAGCCACCAGATCTGGATAACTGCGAGAGAAGAATTCATCAGGAACACCCTGGATAATAAACACGACGCTGTCCAGCTGAGAGCAGATGTACGGGTCAATGCAAACATTTGTATCTTTACATTGTGTAACTGCAGGATTGAACATGTTCTTCCATCACTGTCGGTACAGTTTGGAGGTTCTGGGACTTCAAAGTTTTTCAAAGTTTGAGGATTCACAAACTGATAAGCTTATTATAATGTATAATGAAAAACAAAACTATTATATTACATCTGAAACAAATGCTAGTCATCTGAGATTTCTTTACCCTACTGTTTTTGAAATTTGGCTCTCTTTTTCATTATAGTTTTGTAACTTCTCAACACTCTCAAAGTATATTTATAAAAGAAACAAAATCCCTGCCAAAGTCCTGTTTCTATGCATATACAGCACCAGCCCTTCCTGCATTCTCTATGGGAAAAAAAAGCACGCAGTTATGAGACAGACATACAGACCGTTCCTGCAGCTGCAGAACTCTGGCAAACTCTCCAACCTCTTCTGTAACGGCAACCAGAGTCTGTACCCCGGCCTGTACACACAAACACACAGATGATGACAACACACACCTTTTCTGCTTCTTCTTCAGAGTTAAGGTCAGCCCAGTCACACATTCATCATATAACACTGTAATGATATCAATGTCTTGTTTCACAATCCGTTCTGTGGGCAACCATGACATACATAACTGTACACTGCTCAGTCCAACAGCAAAGTTTAATTCAGACACAGTTCTAATTGCTGTATCGTTGGCAACTGGACTCGCTCCTACGTTTCAGTGCCTTTATCAGAGCGGTTTGAAAGGGACAGACGGTGTTACACTGCTGATGAAGGTTCTCAGTCATACAGGTCATGGTGATTCTAAATCGGAGGGGAGTTGCAGAAACTCAGAGCTCACACGTGGCCTTAACGACTGTGTAAGGACACTCCCACACAGAGTTTAAAAGCCTGCAAACTCCCCTCCAGTTAGTTAGAACTGAAGAAGCCTCTTGGATGAGAGGTGAAACGTCTTTAAGAAACTGAAACAAGTCCAGTTGCCCACGATACAACACTCAGAATCACCATGACCTGTGTGACTGAGAACCTTCATCAACAGTAACACAGTCCGTCCCTTTCAAACTGCTCTGATAAAGGCACAGAAAAGTAGTAGCCTATGTTATTCCTCTTCAACAGATGATCTGATAACTGACCTCTGTGGTCCTCTGGATCACGTCCTCCAGATCCTGCAAAGAAGAAACAGTTCATTGAGCTGACGGCTCAGTGGTAAGACACAGAAGTGGAATAAAGTAGCTTGTTCAGAAAATCTGTGGCTAAACTGTGCTGAGACTGTAAATGATAACAGTGTTTGTAATATGAAATGTATTTGTTGTACATGCAGATTGTCTAATTAAGCATGAATATTTGTGATATCAATGCACACTATATTTACTTTAAAGTTCTCTACAATTGATGTAGTGAGGGGCGAATACTTTTAAATACGACTTTTAGCATTTTTACGTTGTTTAGTCCATTTAGTTCCTACCTCTTCGAACTCACGGGCAGATATATGACAGTGAGAGTCAACGAAGCCATATTCCATTGAAAAAATAAAAAATGAGAGTTTAGAGCAGATAAAACATTGAAAAACTGACAGTTGTGTCGTTCCAAACTCGACCATAAACATATATAAGATCTATATGTTTGTCTATGAACGCGACAGCTGGGCGGAACAGCGTCTGCGTGTTGTTCCGGGGGTACCGTTTGCAGTCGGACCAGGAAGTTGTCTTCAATTCCGGTTTGCGTCATAGAAAAATATAAACAAAGTTGGCGGTAAAGATGGAGCCGGTAGAGAGTGAACTCCTGTCCAGCGATGAATCAAACAAGGATTACAGAGTACAAGTAACTTCGAAGAAAAAAGTAATGGAGCAGATTAAAAAGTATAAAGACGTTTTGAAGACAGCGCTCGACAGACAGCCGGAAGTTGGGGAGGAGACGAAGCGAGTTTTACTGCAGGAGCTGCTGGCGGTGGGTCTGATTCATTATTTACATCTTAAAATTACTAACTGTATATTAGGATAAATAAAGGGTTAGAATAGTGTTCCTGTCAAATGTCAACAGACCACTGAGGCTTGTTTTATCAAGCCTTATGTGACTATACGTGCTAAGAGTTGTCTTTCCGCAGCTTGAAGCATTGCACACCAAACCCCATTTGAAAAATCCACATTTTAAAGTTTGCTTTGCTGTCAACATTCATACCGACAACAAATACACTATACAGTTACTTTTAACATTGTTTTGAGATCAGCTGGTAATTTCGGTGTAAAGATGATAGAGGGCAGCACTACCTCAACTTTGAAAATGTGTCATCCAGCTCGTTAACACAAACACGCCAATGAAAGTTTATGGTTGTGATAATCAATGAATCAATCAGGTCACTTTAAAACTTTTCTCTGTGTTGATAGTGATAGTAAACTGCATTTCTTAGAGCTGCAATAATTTATCAATTAATCGATTAATTGCCAACTATGGAATCACCTGCCAACTATTTTGATAGTCATTTAATCTGTTTGCTCAAAGTTGAAATTGTTGTGAATATTTCTGGTTTCTTCCCTCATCTATGACAGTAAGCTGAATATGTTCGGGTTGTGGACAAAACAAGACATTTGAGGAAGTCATCTTGTGCTTCTGGAAACACTGATCAATGTTTTTCACCATTTTCTGACACAATATTGACAAACAGCTTAGTCAAGAAAATAAATAATCATCATTCGCAGCCCTAGAATATCTTCTTTCTCAGATTGTAACTCTCGTTAAGACAAAACGAGACATTTGATGACATCGCTTTTAGCTTCAGGGCAGGTTTTTTTCTCTCACTATTTTCTGATCAAATGATTAAATAATAAAATAACCAGTAGATTAATCGAGAATAAAACAAATGCCTTGTTGCATCTTAAAACATGCAGCCCCCGAGATACAGTTGAAGATATATTGCAGACACTTTGTTTGATGTGACCTGCTAATGGCTGCATTGTTTGCTGAAACTGTTCAGTGATGATAAGTATTTGCATCTGTGCAGAACTTTGAGGCGGCTGTTCAGGACAACGTGTTGGTGAATGGACGACCGTGGGAGGAGGCAGCTGATGATGAAGGTGATTCACTGTCATACGCTATAAAATGTGTTTTTACACCTTCAATTCGTAATCAGTATAAAGTGTTGTACTAAATTCATATTGTCTGTCTCTGTTTCTTCTGTTTCTCTCTTCCTTTCTCTCCGCATACACCCTGTGCAGAGGAGGTTGATCTGGACAGCCTGCTGGATGACACCATTGTGGAGACCACCAGGAGGCGCCGTGTCTTCCCCAAAAAGATCCTGCCCCATGTGGTCCACTCCCTCAAAGCTGAGCGTAAAATCATGGTGAGTGTCACAGTAGCGCTTTCTTAATTTAGTGTGTCTCCACTTTTCTGAAACCTGCTTTGTTTTTTTTTTTGTTTGTGTTTTCAGGGGCTGTATGAGCAGGCAGTCAAACCTCAAGAGGTGCTCAAAGATCCGGATCAAGGTTGTTACCTCTTATCACTTACACACACACACACGTACACACATTTTTATTTAGTTTCTGGTGTTTTCATGTTATGAAAACATGCTTGAGGACAGTGACGCCTAAGAGTTAAGAGGAAAAATGATCTTGCTGTGATTTACAGTGAAGTCTTTGTTCTGTTGAAGCTGTCATTTTCACCTGTCATAATTTGTGTCTGTGTTGTTAATGCTTCTCTCTGGTTAAAGCAATATTTTGAATACGTTTTACTCGCTCCTATGGTTACATATATATACGTTAAGTATATACTGGACATCTGCTTCCTGTTTGATACTCAGGAAGAACTACTTCTCTTTAAGATGGACATTTGAAAGTTTCACCCACTCGAACTGAAACACCGAAATGCACGAGTGCTCTTTGTTCACCTGTGAGTTTCAGCAGACTTTGAACCCAAGACTGTGGTTTGAAAATAATTGTTATTTACTGCCCTGTTGTTGGTATAATACATTTCCTAACCTAACAGCTGTTGTTGCATGTGTTTCACCAGTGAGCATCATGAACGATTTGTCAGCAGCAGCTCCTGGGATGGTGAAACAGGCCATCCAGGTCATAAAGGTAACACACATATTACAAATGTACATTTTCTAGATGGATCTATGGATGCTTTATTTACACGGCTTGTTTTTCCTGCAGTCTATCAACACTCTGCAGAAACAAGCTGAAGGCCTCTGTGAGATCCTCAACATGAAATCCAGTCAGGCCACTCTGGAGATCCACAGAGAAGTGTTCGGGTCCAACAGCCAATCAGAAGCTCCGCTGCCTCTTGTGAACGGAGCTTCGAGGAACCGGCAGCCAATCAAGAGAGCCGCAGAGGAAGCAGCAGCCGCTAATGGCTATGTGCCTTTCAGTAAGAAACCTGTGGGAGAGGACGAGCCGGAGTGACACTTCCTGCGAACACAGAACAGTGGAGATAATGAGACGTCATGGTCTGATGTGTGTTTTATTTCTGCACAGTTTTGTTTCAAGAAAAGGAAGTGGATAGAAATGACTTTTGAGGTTTTTTCATTTTAAACGTAGAGAAAGATTTTTCTAACACGTATAATAAAGCTTAACTGTAGTGCTATTTATCCATCTTGATTGTTTTGTTGTGAGTCTTTAAAGACATTTTGGTGCTCACAGCGCCACAAAAAACAATTTGAAAACTCAACAGCAATGTCTCTTTCCCAGAAATCTCGACCCAGTTACTCAAGACAATCCACAGACCCTGTCAAGAGCAGTTTCATGAAGGTTCATGTTTGTCATTTCATGGTCCCTGTAAAGACATGTATCCACAGTATGACGTTTTTTTTTTTTTATTTCTGTCCTGTACACTTTTTAAAAGATAAAGCAATATTGTATATTTTTTCTTCTCGTCAACAACAAATTCTATAAAATAAACAAAAGCAACGATGCATTACTCCGTCTCTCAAAACTCAATCTCTGGAAATAATGTTAGCTAAGCACCTTTCTGCAAAACCAAAGATAAGTTCAAACTGAATGTTTCTGTATGTTGTGTTTGTTTAGGTTACATTTTTTATTTCTCTCTTGTCACAACACTGTGCTTATGTTCTGGTTCTGGTTAGGTTTAGGTACAAAAACCACTTGTTAGGGTTAGGAAAACATCATGGTTGAGCTTAAAATACCCATTTTGGTCGGCAGCATCAGAGATGGAGACGGTCCAACTTCCTGTGAAAAATAGTCGGTTTTGTCCCCATATAAACAGCTGAAAATGTCTCCAGGTGTCCACAAAACATCTACTGATGTGACTCCAACTGTGGTCAGTTTGTTGACAGCCGTGTTGGCTGTAAAAACGCCACTACCTGCCCTCTGCCTCCTGATGTGAAAGTCAGCTAAAAAGCATTTAATGTTTGGTACAAATGTCAACCTTGGACATTTTGCAGAAACGTTAACTGTTATATACTGGTGACTAAGCTCATTTGTATGTACTGATGTTAATCAAACAGGAGGAAATAGTGAGATCCTAGTCTACTTTTAGCCACATTTGTTGCTGTGGAGTAGGTGGGTCAATCAGATCCACTGTCAGTCAATGAATACTGTGCTCACCTGTGGCCCCTCGGTCATATGACTTACAGTCTGTGAACTGCCCTCGCTGCTTCTTCTAAAACGGCAGCGAAATTGAAAAATGAAAAGGAAGCTGAAGTGAAACTGCCGCCTGTTTTCTGTCTGGTTTATTTTAACCTCACTGGACTCTATGCCCAGTCGACAAATAACACTTTTTATTATCAGGCAGAGTTGCCGTGCAGGACACTCTCCTGTTGTCCTGATTTTAATGCACCCTTTGAAAACCCTGTGATGTCAGACTGCGATTCTTCCTGCCATGCTCATCAGAAGGACTTTAACCACCTCTGTGAAGGATGTGAGGTAAGATCACACTAACACGTGTCTTTATGTTCTAATTTTCTTATCATCTTGCAAAACATGATTTGCTGATGCAGCCTGATCCCTGGTCCAAAGGGAGGTCAAAGGTCAAGGCCATGCTAGCAAATGAGGGTGAGGGTCTGGTTAAAGCACAATCTCTGCAGTCAGCCTAGTCCTCAAAATCAAGACTGTGACAGAGAAGAGAATTCTCAGATTTGATGTTCAGATTTGAAAATCTAGTTGCAATGAAGCCTACAAAACCTAGTCAAGAATATATTGTGGGAATAAAATTAAACTATAAAAACGTAGCTTGTTGATTGAAAGAACAATAGATTCAGGATTTAGCTGAGTTTCATGTAAAGTGTGTGTGAAGTCTTGTTTTTCTACATTTTCATACACTGGGTATCTACTCATGGTGTGAGGACCGACAGCTTTATGGGGACCAAAATTGTGGTCCCCACAATGCTGTGAAATATCAAAGATGATGTCCCAACAAAATGACTTCTAGATGATCTCCCCTGATGTACTCAGTGTCTCCCTTCAAAAATATCCACAAAACTAGATTTTGTGTGTGTTTGTATGTGTCAGGGCTCAGACGACGGAGACAGGAGGCTGAAGAGGCGAGAGAAGAACAGAGTTGCAGCCCAGAAAAGCCGAAAGAGACAAACACAGAGAGCTGACCTCCTGCATGAGGTGTGTGTTTGTGTGTATGTGTGTGTGTGTGTTTACCTGTCCATTCTCTTGCAGTTCCACCTTTTCAAATACCAACTGTTGACCCTAGTGAGGACCTTTTTTCCGTTCCTCACCGCTTCAGACGGCTGTTTGAGAGCTGAGACTTGGTTACAGGGCTACAGTTAGAATTCAGTTTGGGTAAAAAGAGAACTCCAGCTATTCATGACTGCACTGCCATAAATTCAGGATACTCAAAGAGTAAAGATCCGAATCATTACTGTGAGGGAAAAGACACGCTGTTTGATGACGTTCCAACTGTTAAGGCTCATTTATGCTCAACGCTAGGTGCTCATACGGACATGGACGGAGTGTTCTGTCCTCACTTTGCAGGGTTAGGGTTAGAAAGCTTACGGATGCGGACCAACCGAGCAGTACTTCCTGTCGTTGTGGAGGGCAGTGTAGCAGTGTGACCAACAGTTCAAGCCAGAAACGACCACAAAACAAGAAAAAAAAAATGGCATACATGAGTCCGTGAGAAGTTTCAAACATCTGGATGATCTGACTTCACTCGGGAGGAGATTGGATGGTGACAAAGGAAAAAGTGGAGACCAGAGCAAGACTGATTTGACAGAGTTGAGCCCTCTGGTGGTTGTATTGCTTAGCATTTACATTTAGGGCATTTAGCAGTAATTCATACAAACATACACTGACGGTGGTGGCTGCCATGCAAGGTGCCAACCAGCACATCAGGAGCAGTTTTGGGGTTCTGCATCTTGCCCAAGGACACTTCGACATGCAGACCTTCTGATAATAAGACACTGGCTCTACCCTTGAGCCACAGCCGCATCCATGCTGGTGCGAAGGACGCATGGAAGCATGTGGACAGTGACGGTTTTATAGTTAAACAGATGTATGCATCTCAACCAGGATTAAAAGACAACCCAGACGGTATTATAATGGAACTACAGAAGACTGTCCCCATGAGTAGCAGTTAGAAATTAAATCAAGTAAATCTGCACCTAAAGCTCAAAGTGATTAAATGCCTCTTTAAACCTTCCACTCTTTTATCTTTTCTGCCTCTTCCCACTCTCTTCTTCCATCTCTTCGTCTCTCCTTCCTTCTCCAGGCCTGTGAGCTGTTGGAGCAGAGGAACAGGAAGCTAAAAAGAGAGGTACCTCCAAATCCATTTATCTTGGTTACAATCTGTCTCTGCTCGGGTTAGATCACACATCGCCATGTCTTCTCTCTGCAGTTCTTCTGTGATCGCCACTGACTGCTGTAGTGTACACTTTCAAAGTGGTTTGCTCCGGATTGGAAGAACATTTAAACATTTAGAGCAAAAACAAATCTACACAGAAATCACAATAATATAAAATAAATCTTAATTGTTGATTCTCTCGTCAGGTAGACTCTCTCTCCGAGGAGCAGCGGCGGCTGACCGAAGCTCTCAGAGCCCACGAGCCTTTCTGTCCCATCATGCACTGCTCTTTCGCCTCCTCCACCTCATCCAGCCTGCAGCCCAACAGCATGGCCGCCCGTTCCGTCTGAGGAGAGAAGACATGTTTCCAGTCTAACTTCTGAAGCTCCTCATTATGTAATGCACCAGTGAACCCCTAGGTGGCGCTGTTGACCATGATGAGAGCTAAAGCGGCGATGCAACAGGTGTTCTGTGCTGCTGAACTGCATTCACAGTGAAGAGCGCCCTCTGGTGGTTACCTCTCACACACAGCAGCTCCTGTCCATGATGTGAATACAGTGACAGATTTTTCCACACTGTGCATCAGCAGATCCCATTAGCACATTTATTATTGTAAATGTATTATTTCTAATTGCACCTGTAACAAAGAACCAAAGAGATATTTTCCTAAAAATAAAAATAAAACAAATGTCATACAGTTTGTGTGTGATTTGAAATCTTTTATAATGTGTTCAGTTAGATTCGATTAAAATAACACAATCAGTCCATTTCTACTTATTTTCAAGCGCCGTTGAAAGTAACTAAGTATATTTACCCAAGTACTACAGGCCTACTAAAGTCATGTATTTAAAATCTTTGCAGACAGGAAATGAGGTGCAGATAGAGAGTTGTGTGTCCAGTCATTATTCCCAAAATGTTTTGGTGGTAACGTCATTTAGCACTATTTCATTGATCAATAATGTGGAACACCTCTTCTTGTTGTTTTATTGCAAATGAGAGTTACATTTACAGTATTTTATTTCTTACTTTAAAGTGTATAATATAGCTTGATATGTCTCAGCTCCCTCCTTCAGTTTTATAGAAAAAGTCCAAATTCCAAGATTGTTGGTTGGTTTTGGCCGGACAGAAAGGCCTGTGTATTTTCTCAAACCATGTTATACGACATTGTTACATTCATTGAGTCTCACATGTCAGTATATTTTTTATTATAGGATGCATGACCTCAGTATTTCTAAAAACCTGGCCATGTCCCTGTGTGGTAACACTACTTTACTTAAAAACTGGCATTAGACCAGTTTTCTGATTCAAGGTATCATCATGAAATCATCATCCTGTCACTAGTTGATGTGCTAGTGAACTGCGCTTAAGGGAGCATCATAGACTTCTTTCAGGTTGTTTGTTTCTTCGTCATCTACTGATCCAGTATCTGTACTAAACAGTTTTTTTTTTAATTGTGCACGACTGCTTTGTATAGTGTGCCACTTTAAAGGCCCTATTTGTCAGAAAAAGTTATTTTATGAGTCTCATTCACAGCCCGTCAAAGACTGACGTTTTGCTGTGGCGACCGCCTCGACCTACCGTCCCAAAGCGCCAATATTTAACAAGTTGGGAATAAGACTCAAAAATCTGCTTTTCTTATGAATAGGACCTATAGGTAAAGGATGTACTTTTTCATAAGATTATGTACTACTTTATTTTTTGAGGTATTGACATATTCTACTAATATATTTACTCGGCTTATTTTATGGCACCTTGGCGGTGTCCGTCAAGGTGGAATCCTATCTCCTTTTCTTTTTAATGTGTATATGGACGATTTGTCACAGCAGTTAAATGCATGCAAAACAGGATGTGTGATAGGCAATAGTCTCATAAATCACCTTATGTATGCAGATGATTTAGTAATCTTCTGCCCATATAGTGCTGGGTTACAGCAACTTTTGAGGGTTTGTTCCCAATACAGTGTGGATTTTGATGTTCGATATAATGCAAACAAAAGCAATGTTATGATTGTCAGAAGCAAAGAAGACAGGAAATTGTTATTTCCTGATTTCTTTTTATCTGGCACTACTCTCAAAGTATGTGATGAGGTGAAGTATTTAGGCCATCATTTGGTTAATGACCTGTCGGATGATAAAGACATCAACAGACAGTGTCGTAAGATGTATGGTCAAGCTAATATGCTTGCACGTAAATTTAACATGTGTTCAACTGCTGTAAAGGTTGCTCTATTTAGAGCATTCTGTACCCCGCTATATACTGCCCATTTGTGGCGTGTTTACAGAAAAAGCAATATGAAAAAACTAACTGTGCT
>OMLP01012614.1:0-52947 GCA_900302685.1 Spondyliosoma cantharus
CATGATGTAGACGTGTGGTAAACCAAGACTGAGGTAGATATTCAACAAAGACTTTTGTAAAAACAGGTGGAAGTCACTCAGCATGACTCTAGCTTATGAGGCAGCAGAGGGGAGCTACAGTGAGAGCAGCAGGCAGACATTTTTAATCCGAGGGAGCATGCTGAGAGCCTGATCCATATTTCCTTCTCATTACAAGCTTATTTACAAGATTAGATTATATGTGGCAACGGGATCAATTTACATTATTGTAAAGTGTAATGAAATACGCGGATGAATGAAACTGACGTTATTGTTTTAAGTCAATTTAGATTATTTCGATGGAAACATGACACACGCTTCAACCTGCAACACATCCATCCTTTGAGTTTGCTTTCGTCTGACACTTTCCCACTTAGAATAAATGGATTTTAACTTGGGGCGATGTAAAACGGCTGGCGGCGAAAATTGCCAGTGAAGCGGGCTGTGACATCCACAGCCATTTTGTGTCCTCCCCAGTTATCGCACTGTTTAGCTAAATTGAAGTCACAAACCGGTGCACATTAATATCAATTCAAGCTAAATTCAATATAGGCAGAGTCGCTCTCATCAGCGCACCACAAAAGTTTGCATCACATTAGTTTGCCGATGCTGTCTCATTTGAATTTGGTCAAGGTCGGCGTTATTGTCTCTGAGGGGGAACCCATTAAAACCGAATATGAAAATTAGCGCGATGAAAGGACAAAAGCCAATGGAGGGAGGGGACTTTTTATGTAGCCTATAACCCAAAGAAAGATTGTTTTCCTTTCACATTACAAGCAGTGGGATAATAAATACATGTCCACCAGGGGGCTCCTTCAACTCACAAATGAAGCCACATGCCTGATTCAATACCCATCTAAAATTAGTCCCACTCACACTGATAAAAATTTAGCAGAGATAAAAAAACCAAGCTGGCATGCTGAGAGAATAATATATATAAAAAAATTATGCTGTGGAGCTTCAAAGTAAAATGTGAACTAAAATTCACATGTGTAAGAGAAGCATGATGATGTGAGACATCAAGAAAAAGGGGGGGAGTGTCAAACAGATCTTAAAGGATGAAATACAGAAAGAAATGAGTTCTTAATGTCACAAATTTTTCAGATACACCCACAGAACTTTTCAAACATTGATCACAGCAGGACAGTTAAAAGCAAAATTAAAGCCTTTGAGTCTAACTCTCATTAAACAGCGCTCAAAATGAAAGCTCGAGGAAAGTCATATACATGCTAATTATCTCTTCTCTGATACATACATTTTCAGTATTTAGGCTGATTATAAACAACTTTTGCATTTACTTAAAAATCTTCACACTGCGCGCTAATTTAGAACCAAATTTGAATTCTGAAAACTTTTTGCAGACAGTTTCGTCGTTCCAAATATAAGTTTATACGTTTATGCGATATGGCCTGTTTAAGCAGAATTGACTCAAAACCTTCTATAATTAGTTGAGAACATTACAACAACTCTGACACCTGTTATAGCAAATAAATAAATCAAAAGTCCAGTCTTAAGACACCACCAAATAAAACAACAACCTGACAATATATAGTGACACACAGCGCTGGTACGCGAGTGAAAAACCAGGATGTAGACCAAAAGGCTGTTAAAACAAAAGACAAGAAAGTTCAAGTACATTTAGAGGTTGCACCAGAAGAACGAGTTGTAGTGTAGTAGTCCGATTTCCATCAAAAATATACAAATAAAACCAGAGGAATCATCCTACACAACACTTTGTAAACAAGAGATGTAATCAGAATCATCTCGCACGCACAAACACAAATCGTCGACATTCGCAGCAATGTATGGTTGATAAAAAAAGTGAGAACCTTAATGCATTCTTACAACGACAACTTGCTCATGTAATTATATTGTCAGGTCCCATCGCAAGCCCCATTAGACAGGAACAAAGAACAAAACACAATAACTTCATTAACTTATTTACAGATTAAATCAACAGTAGAGCGAGTGTGAGATGACGTCACACTCACTGAACACAAACAACATTTAGTACATTCTTTTCATGTGGAAAAAATATCTGCCCTTGATGTATGTCTTAAATGAGACATATTATGCTCATTTTAGGTTCATAATAGTTTTTTGGGTTTCTACTAGAACAGGTTTACATGCTTTAATGCTAAAAAAAAAACCTTCAGTTTCCTCATACTGTCCAGTGCTCTGTTTTGGCTCCTGTCTCTTTAAGGCCCTCCCTCCTGAACACCCAGTCTGCATTGATTGGTCGGCTCACACATGCCTGAGACAGCACCGCTAACAACAGCAGAGCAGCTGTGCTAAATAAACTCTTATGGGCCAACCTAGATGCTAACCAAAAATTATGCAAACATTTGAAAAGTGACGTAGTGTGATGTCACAAAGTCCCAAAATTAAAGGCGGGACTACTGACGAGGCGTTTCAGGAGCAGTGATTTCTGTTGGAGAGAGGAGCTTCTGTCTCTGGACTTCAAGACCTTTTACAGGCCAATAAGAAAAGAAAAAAAGAAAAGAAAAAGCCTAATATGTCTCCTTTAAACAGTATGAGTTGTGGCTTTTTTGTATTACAAAAGATATGGCAAACCTCACTAATGAGCGCATAACCCACAGAAAATGGGAAGACATTCTTTATCAATGATTATGCTGCAGATTCTTTAAAACATGATTATCATGCAAAATGCAAATGTGTCATGAATGATAATTTCATAAAGCAAAACTCTCAGTGATACAGAAATGCATTAATCCACCTGCCAGTGATTATATCTGTGCTACATTCTCTACAGTCATTAGTACCATCCTTTAAATACATTCTTCGAGAAAAATAAATAATTCCCATATCAGACACATCTGCTGCACTTTGGTTGCATAAGGAGTTTCAGCAATCTGTTATATTCTCACACCGACACATAAAACAAGCCCATTCATTCAGCTAATCTCTCTCTCACACACACACACATACACACACACACACAGGAGATGCACCTTCTGCCAGCCCATTGGCTTATCTGAACAAGAACAGAAGAGTGAACAGGCATGCCCATTACGGAGGCAAACAAATAATTAAGATCACGTTATCAGACAGGACGGAACACAATGAAACAATGTCATTTCATGGTCTTGAAAGACATAATGAGAGTTGACAAGGAATGCATTACATCACAGTAGGGGATGTGAAAACAAGAAATAACTTAAAAGTACTGCATCGCAAAAGAAAAAGGCTTTCTGTGGCATTCAAAACAAACCCGACACCAACAACAAGAAGAAAAAAAAAACCTGACTGACTCAAATGTTATTGTAAAGTGAACAAAAGCAGTCAGTGGAGTCTGTCTGATAAAACCAGAGCCGAGGAAGCTGTCAGAAAACGCGAGGACGTCCCGTCTTCTGCAGCACTAAGCGGGACATCTGTCCTCAAACCGGCCTGAGCCACTTTCCTGGGTTTCATCGGGATGGAAGGAGACAGTCACTGGGGTCGCATGTCCCGGGAGGTCCACGGGGCCCCGGAGAGCCAGGAGGGCCCGGAGAAGTGATCCCAGGAGGGCCTTGACAGGAAATTAGACATTATTAATTCCTGCGCCAGGCTGCACTTTATCATCGTTCAGTAGCGCTTTCAATTAGTGATAAAAGTCAAAGCTGGCAAGCGTTCCCTCACAAAAACACACACAGACACCGTCCATGCAGATTGGGTGTTCAGAGAAATGGAGATTGGGAAAAGCTGCATGCAGCAGAAGTTTTCTTGTAGAGATGGCAACACAAAAAAGTGTCTGTACACTGTATGGCAATATATACTGTAGTAACATATGACTGGTTGCATCCAAAATGCTTGAGTTACTTTACTTCCACTGAGTATATTTTTAATATAGCAAAATCATTTTTATATATGGGCAGAAATGCTCTTTGTTCCTTCAGAGTTTACACCTTAAAACATCGTAATACCCTGACTTTGTCATTAAAAAGAAATGAATGAATAACTCAAAAAATAAAAAAAATTGAAGGGATGTCTATGGATTGGGATCTTAGCATTGTTCAGGTCTTATATATGTCGGTTATAACAATAGTCCAATTAGATAATGGAGAATTGAGAAGAAACATTAAAATTGTTCGCTTCATAGGATTGCAGGGATGCTATAATTATGGCAAATGGCAAAACAATTAGGTGGCAACCTGTCTACTTCCAGTACTTCTCTATATTCATGTATAGTTTAGAGGTATTTAGTGATTCATAGATGAGTTATCAACAACAATTTGGGAAATGTATTTATCGTTGAAGACATTCAATCAAGCAAAAATGACAAATGTGCTGCTTAAAGCTTCTCAAATGTTAAGATTTTCACTTTTGCTGTGTTTTATCTTAATTAGTCACCTTGGGCTCTCATAACTATATGTATATATCATTATGTGGCTAATGTATTGTGATTTAATTTCCTATTTCATTTCCCTTACTAAGGCTTAACTTCAATAGCAACCCATTATGTGTTTCACTTTGACACCAGCAAGGACTCTGAAGAGTAGGTTCCTTTGTTTTCACAGAAGCTGTAGATCTCATTTACAGTTAGAGAAGTCGTTAAGTTGACTGTGATGAGAATGAAGGACAGAGAAAATACATTTCCTCAGTCGCTCATATGGTGAGGTCACCAGACTAAACGTTCGTGTCTCATGTTACTTAGCAACAACAAGCAGTCCACATTCCCCACTTGTCTCTAATATACTGTCCATATTACACACAGACAAGAACAACTGATGACATTTTTTCAAAAATATTTCTAGAAGCTTATAAGAACCCTCAATAGGAGACAACAACATCAGTCAGTCCAGTCACAGCTCCTCTACAACTTAATACAAAAGAAATTACAGGTACCGGTGTGTCCTTTTCCTCCCTCTGAAAACACAACTTGCCCTTTTCATCACTGTCACATCCATCTCCTGCTTAACTGCTCACACACAAGCCAGCAACAGCACCGTGGTGCTTTGTACCAACAGTACAAAAAAAAAAGGTGCACAGAACTAACAATTGCGCATTTTCAATATTTTATTTTTTTAATTAATCTGTGAAAACAGTTTGAAAAATAGTTTGGGCTGGTGAAAATAACTATATTACCATACGTTTTGACAGCTGAAAATGAGTTTGATTTGTTTTTATAAAAGTCACTTTGGCCACAAGAGACTGAAATGCACCAATACCCCATGTTCTAAATATGATTAAAGGAATCAATGTTTTCTTTCATTAGAGTTTTAATGTCGCCAATTCAGACTTATGTTGCTGAAATGAGCATTACATTTGTGAGCTCATTGTGAAACCAAAAAAACTGTTAAAACTGATTTGTGAGAATCTCCTGAATGTGACTCATATGTCCCAGTGTCCATGAACCTGTTGGTGGTCCAGCAGCGACTTGCTCTATGTGGAATTCATGAGCTATGGGCTGTCCCTCATTATGATGGCCGAGCGGTTTTGGTTGGTAGAAATCATCTTCGGGCGCACAAGGACAGTAAGTGCACAGGGAAAACTAACACAGAGGCCCAGCATGTTCCTAACTCTGTCCGAGATGTGAATACAGCCACCAGTTGTGCCGAAGGTGCTTCCTAACACTGAGAACCCCTAGAGATGATGTCTTTTAACAGCCACGATTTGTCCTCTCCAAAAGAAGCTCCCTTTGCCCGACACATGAATTATGCACATACATAGATAGGATGAGTGACTTTAGGTTCAGTGATAAACTCCTGCTGTCACAGGCTGGAAGTCAGAGAGGTAATCCCACTTCTCATCGCTCCATCAGGGCATGGGGAGTTATTATTTAGTTCAAAGGAGCAGGGGACAAGCTGACATATTGGGTTGTGCACGGTGAAACTTTTGTTCAGGACAACATTGTACTTTTTTGCAGGCCGGACATCATTGCTCAGTCACTGCAGAATTTTGTCCTCTATCGGGGTCCCATTTATGTCACGGCAGCAACTGAGTTTTAGAAAACAAACTGCCACCTGGGAGCTGTGTTTATCTCCAACATGCTGGGATACCAAATGAAGGCTGAAATAGGATTTAAGGTTTGTGAATCCCAGTTGTCTGATATCACCGTGAGATACGCTACACTTCGCTCTATTCGGCGGAAAGTTAAGAAAAACCTGGTAACTTTTGTAGATGTGGAGGGAGGCAGGGCCGTGTCTGGTCAAATTGTGAAAAAGTGGTGTAACTGAAGCATGAGCCAAAGGTGTCCTTATACAACCTCTGTTCCATAAGAATGTGGATTGCTGTGTCAAACATGAATGTGATACTTTGCTTATCCTTTTCGACATATATGCAATTAAAAACAGTCCAAAGGTGATATATTCACTGTTGTTCTTCATCAACTTTGTTTGATTTTTTTGTAAACATGTGCCTGTTCTGAATTTGATGCCAGCAACAGAAAGGCTGGGAGAGGGGCCACAAAAGACTGTTTGGAACTCTTCACAGGTAAACAGGTTCATTGGTAACAGGTGATAGCATCATGATTGGGTATGAAAGGGGTAGTCCTGGAAAGGCTCAATCGTTCACAAGCCAGGATGGAGCCAGCCACTTTGTGAAACACATGATTATATAAAAGACATTACTGCATAGCCTGTAATTGGTTAACCAGGTTCATTTGATAATGACTGCATTGTGGTTTGATTTACATTTAGTCCAAACTTTTTTGGAATCAGGGATGTAGTACAGAGACACAAATACGTCCTTTGTTATACTGGCGTCATGGTTTGGGTTTTTGGTTTAGTCATTTCTTGTTTTACTCTGTAGGTAATGGTGTGTTCTGTTTACCTTGGAAATTATAGGTCAGAGCTGGGAATGATGTCAAACCCGACCTGACTGTGTTCCATTATAACAAGTCGGCATACCAGCTCCAGCCAGGTTAGAAATTGTTAGCTATTGCTTACAATACCAGTTGATTAACAATGCATTACACTGTATTTGACACATACAAACACAGCACCATGTACACAGATAGAAGTTGAAGTGTTTAAAATTGATTTCATGAATAAACTGTTCTTTTCACACGGCTTTCACAGCTGTTGATTCGCGAAGCAGCCATCTTGGATATTTGTGAGGAGTTGGTGAGGTATGTCCATCTTTTTGAGTCTGACGTTCCAGCTGAAAGCGCAGAATGGGAACTCGGAAATTCTCACTTCCGACTTCAAATGGAGCGCTCCATTACGTACTCGTGTCATATTTTACTACTCACTTATTGCCTTTGTCTGTTTTGTCTGCCTTTTTCTGGCTCACCTAGTAAATCATTCCTTTGCCTTTAAGCCTGTGTTTTCCCCCCACTCTTTATTGGATCACCTGTGATCTTCCGAGTCTGTTCCCCTGGCTCCTCCTCATGTACTCTCTGTGGTCACAGTGCTTCATTGGTTTGTACTTTATTTAGTTTTTTATCTGCCTGCCTCTGTGTCTTGCATTTGGGTCCATTTTGACTTGGTTAAACGTTTTAACATGGTTAAAAAACACCTTAGTCTACTTTGAAGGTTAGAAGTAAGATTCAAAGCAGAATTATTTTTTTGGCATTCACTTGGAGTTGTGTTTCCACCCAATGAATCTAAGTCCAATATGAACTCTTCCTTTAGCTTTGTTCTGTTCTCTACCAACACCTGAGAGAAATGTCTGCCAGTGGCTAAGAGTGGCTCAGAACAGAGATGTTCCCACCCATAAAACCAAAACAATGAGCTTAAAGACGGTAAAGTGGGAACTGTAGAGTCTGGTGATAGGTCCTCTGGGTCCAAAGCTATGAATGAACCTTTCTCTTTATACACACTTGTTTGATCCATTGTTAATAAAACAAAAAAAAAATGCAGCTTTTTTTAATCTTTTATAAACATGCCTCTTAAGAGCCATGTGCCGCTCTTACCTGGTGGCCCCATGTGTCCTGGATCTCCTGGTAACCCCAGACCAAGCTGGCCTCGTTCTCCTTTCTGACCCCTGTATCCTGAGGACAGACACAACACTCTGGCTGAGTACAAATACTGCAAAGATAAGGTGCAACTATGTGGCATCACGTTCAGGGAGTAGCACAGTTAGTAGGATTAGTACAAGTGCCATAACACCAGGATCCACTTTTGTAGCCTTCATATCTGTCCAGGGACCCATACAAATTAGCATCTAGATGATACAAACATCATCAACTTATTCTGAGAAAAGCAGATTTGGTAGTCGATGTACAGACAGGCTTCTCTGGATTCCCTCGTTTCAATCCCAAACCTTTTAATAATAAAAGTACCGACATCCTGTCAAAATAGAAATCATCA
Source organism: Spondyliosoma cantharus (assembly GCA_900302685.1). Taxonomy (NCBI): domain Eukaryota; kingdom Metazoa; phylum Chordata; class Actinopteri; order Spariformes; family Sparidae; genus Spondyliosoma; species Spondyliosoma cantharus. Next base: position 8,271 of record OMLP01012614.1, read on the forward strand.
AGCAAGCCATCTTGCGTGCGTTAGTGATCGAAGGAGGAGGAGGAGTTTGTGGGTTTGGAAAGCTTTCTGTCAACAACAAGGCAACAAGCACATGTTTTTGAAGATTTCAAAGCAGAGCAAAGAGGCTTTCTCATTCAGAGGTCAGATATGTGGGTCACTAAAGGCATTCAGAGAGTGAAGAGCTAGTAAACGATGTCAAATGCAACAGATGCAGAAAACAATCATGTCTTGTCATGACAGCTAGACTGAGAGATGTAATACACTGAGAGAACATAAACAGTATAATAAAATGAAATAAAGAGAGAGAGAAAAAACAGATTATCTCATGATAAAATTACGTCCAGTCTTTCTCTACACTAGTGATCAGCTGATGCATGACCTCCTTAAGACGAACATTAAAAACAAGCAGTATGAACACAAGGACATGCTCAGTCTGTCAGATAAACGGCTGATAAGTAAAACAAAATAAAAGCATTTAGACAAATCTTCTTGGCAGGCTGGCAAGCGCTTTGCCTAGAACCACATGCACACAAAGTCGTTCTAACTCCATGCAGAGTAAGACGGTAAGTTTTTACGGTTTGAAACAGCAGCATACCGAGTACGAATATGAGGCGATGCGAAAATATTTCCCCATGAGGCACTTAAAGTAATGGAGTCTCAGGACCGGCGGTTGCATGGAGTGCATCAGAGACATTGACAGGAGTATCAAGCATTGCGCCGCCTGGCCCAAAGGGGAAACGCTCCAACGCTTACATGTCAGAGGGAAATCTCAGAAAAAAGGCTTATGAATGCTCCAAAAGTGAGTCTCAAAGAGAGACGGGGGCTATCCACACATTGCCGCAATAATGAGACTTCTTTCAACACTCACAGAGCCTGGGGCATTCATTCAGGGAGGAGACGTTCCATGGAGAAAAGAGCGCTGTACCTTGAGCAAAAAAATACTGAATAGCACACATGGCAATAAACTTAGGTGGCACGCTGGATTGGTGCACTCTGATAAATCGAAAAAAGCCACAGCACGTCTGTACGCGGTTGAAAACAAATTGTTTCTAGGGGCACTAATGGATAAAATACGTAAATAAAAAAAATAACAGTGCCACAAAGTGGTTTGTTCATGTGTGATTGATTGGACTGTAGCCCTGCACCTGTTGTAACACTGTTGTAAAAGGTATTAACAACAACATCTATTCAGTCATGCTAGGCCTTACAGCCTGATATAATAAAAGACAATTTGTTTCAGTCAGTGTTAATAAATATACAGAATGCACTGAGATACAAAATTAAAAATGAATGTTAAAACAACAAGATGTAGAATTTATGGAACATCATGACTTACATCAGTGAGTATTTTCATTACGATCTCAAATGTAAAGGATGAATAGAGAGATAAATGAGCACTCAATTACAACAAAGGAGGGGAAAAAAACAAAAAGAAAGAAAGAAAGATGAAATGATGCTCTTCAGCATGCGTCCTTGTGGGTATTCTCGAACAGCTTGAGACTTTCACCCATGTGAAATCAAACCGTGAGTAAAAAAAAAAGAAAAAAAGACTGCATATTCAACAGAGGGGTTATTTTTCTCCATAAACAATTCATTTTGGCATATTGGAGAAGAAGTCAAATTGGATATTCTGGAGGAGCACGGTCTCCAGCAGAGGATGACGAGAAATAATGAGGAAATATTACCCCAAACTCTCTCTCCAGCTGAGTGGAGGCACGAGTCAACAAAGAAAAAAATTAAGAAGTTGTTGAATTCTTGATTTATCAAGGGAAATAACTTTCCTCTTTGTTTTCAATAAATATTTATTGCAAAGCTGCATTAAGAATCACCTATAAAACACTCTTTTGAAGCATAAAAAAATTAAACAAGCTACACAAAGTTAAAGACATGTGGTAATGCGAGTGGCATTAACACAGCACAAATATTCATAGGCGAGTGGTTGCCTACTTTAACTACATTATTCATGAATGAAAGCAGCATTTTATATTATAGCAGTGGGTTAAAGGGTAAATGGTCTTGAATAATGTGAGGTAGATACAAAAGCTCAAAGAGAAAGGCCAATGCAGTGGTGCTTTGATCTGCACCAAAACGTAACACACTCCTCCTCTTCAAAAAAGTTAAGATACCGTGGTTCAGATGCGGACACAACACAAATCTAAGTAAGTTTGAGGTATAAAGCCTGACCAATAAACCATTAGTGTTGCAAGAGCAGTCAGGAGGTTGTATCAGTCTGATAAAGAACGTCCACCCTCTTTACTGACTATGCTCCTTTTGTACTTTAGAAGCTTTTTGTCCTGGAGTGAGGTATCAATACTGGGGCTCTTTCCTGTCCACATTGATAACACTTTCTCTTATTCACAGCCAATTCTTCTGTTTGTCTTCATATTTCCCAGAGAGCCGCTGCGCACCACACTCCTGGCCGCCCCTCAGTCTGCATTGATATATGGGTGTAAGCAAGAGAGAAATACCCATGAATCCCTACAAAATGCAACCTACATTGGTGCCCCCACCCCAGTCCAGCCAGTCTCAAAATCCATCCCGACTCTTTACATTTTAAAGACAAATCTTTAAAAGGGACAGTTCACCCTCCAAATCAAAAAATATATATTTTCCCTCCTACCACTTGGGCTATTCATTCATCTAGATTGTTCTGGTGTGAGCTGCTGGGTTTTAGAAATATTGACCATAGCGATGTCTTCCTTCTCTGGAATATAATGGAACTACATTTGTACTCTGCTTGTGGTGCTCAAAGCACAGGTACATTAGAAAAACTGAAGAGGAATGTCTCTTTCCAAATGTCATGACTTGGTTTTTCAAGATAGTCCACAGACCCTGTTGTGAACAGTTTCATGCAGGAACTAGTTTCCATCCACAGAACTACAAACCCCAACTGTATCACTGCACAAAGGGTGCATCTACCAAGCTGCTAGCTCCTCCTCCTCCTAGTACTACTACTCCTACTTCAACTACTACTGCTATAAGCTAGCCTACTTTGCAGCATTTATGTTAACATCCTCTGCTGTCACAAGCACAAGCCTTTCATCCATAAGTAGATTAACGTTATGGCCGCCCAATATTGGAAAAAAATGACATAACAATATTGTGGCTCTTTGCGATATATATTTGGATATGTAAAAATTCAGGAATTTTCAACCTCTAACTTGAAACGCTTTATTTCAAAATAATTAATTGTTATTTAGTGATTGGGGTGATTATACTTTGTTTGATGAACTGATCAAGAATGATCAATGATTGTTTCGTCTTGCATGCAGAGCCTGCATGTCACTCACAAGCAATAAACTCCCATGTATCCAAGAACCCAATCGGACTAAATTATGTAATAAAAGACAGACTCCTTTAAGAGATTAGTCTTGGAAAATGAGAACCTTGCAAGTTGTTCCTTTTGTATAACAAAAAAAATAAAGAATTTGCCTTACTAGACGCTGCACATTCTGCAATGTGACTACTTTGCACACGCACATTGTGATGTTGATGCTGAAACGATATGCTGTGCTGCCCTAATGCATATTTCCTTATGTGTGTTGATAAGCTTGTCGGGTGTAATTCGGGGAAAAAAACAAAAACAGTCCCTACATGAAACTGCTCACAACAGTTTGTGGATTATTTTGAGTAAGTGGTTCATGAATACTGGAAAGAGACATTAAACTGGCACCACATGCCAAGTGCCATTTAGTTCCATTACATTTGAGACAAGGCAGACATCTCTATGGCCTTTATCGCCAAAACTCAACAACTCGCACGCATGATCTAGACTGATAAAAAGCACTACAAGTAAGAGGAATCTGTACTTTTGATTTTGGAGTAAACTGTCCCTTTAACTGAAGGCTTTTTTGGTACAGCATATGTCAGTTGGACTAACTGGTTTATTCAAACACCAATGAGGTGAACACATATTGCGTGGCTACATATACTGTATACTGTTGATTACAATTAAATCTGGTAATGAGGGGTTAATGAAGTCTCACCAATAGTTTTGAGCAATTAAAGGTTAAGAGTGTTATTTCTAGCTTATACTTTAACAGAGGTGGTTATTTTCCTGAGGTGGTGTTAACATCCAGCAGTTCAGTCTGGCAGCTGTGCTCTTACCTTGAGGACCAGGAGGTCCGGGCTCTCCTGGAGGGCCTGGTAATCCGTCGTTGCCAGGAGGTCCTGGAGGCCCTTGGTATTGTGAAGCTATGATTCCTGCATGTGTCTTCTGCGGCATGGCAGCACTCGATTGCCTCGCTAAAAGAAAAATTCAAATTCAGTTGACAGAAAAACCGTGGCGTAAAGACGACGAGAAAATATGTAAAATAAATTTGGATAGATTTGTACCTTCGAAAACCTTCAAAACTTCATTTCTAATAAGGACTCTGAGATCCTCCAAGAAGCCTGGATCACCCTGTGTGTGCGGCGGATAAAGAGAAGGGAAACTTCACTGAAACATTTTGAACAAAAAAAAGAACAACAGCAAGTCATCTTTCATTCATAGTGAATTGGCAGCAGAGGAGATAAGACAGTTATCACGGCATGAAAATCAAATGAATGCCTGACATGTTGTACCTCAACACAGAGTTTGTGGAAACCATCTGTGCTGAAAATGACGGCAGGGAGGCGAGATTACTGCTGAAATTCACATTTTCTGCTTTTCTAACTATTCCGTGAAATCTCATTTTGCATTTTAATATAACATCTGCGCTTTAAACCCAGTCAGAAATAAAAACAGATTCAGCCAGGAATATTAAACTACACATTAAAACTCAATAAAGAGACTTCTTTCTGTTACGTTATGTCCGAATCTGTAGTAATGCAGCGTGCTAACGAGGAAAAGTGTACCAGCTCAGTATGCTTCGAAATGTCTGTATTATCAAGGCAAATATATAACAATATATGTTCTGACACTAAAAGAATCCAGAAACCCAAAATAACGTGTTTAAAAGAAGATGGTGCACCTTGTGTCAGACATGTCAGCCTTTCACACAAACACTGTCAGAGCTTTCCAACAAGAGTAGCCTTGGACCTCACTGCATTCAACACAGCTTTTCATCTCTGCTGTGAATGTTGTATAACTGTTGTGACTGCGTACAGTATGTGTAAAATGTCTGTGACACACGGAGGTGTTTTTGCTGCTCTGCAGAGCTCCAGGCACGCCCACATATCTCAGTCTTTCTCTCTCTCCATCTCTCTCCCTCTCTGACCTTCTGTGGCGCCTGGATGAGGAGTGGGAAGCGTTGAGCTGAAAGAGAACAGCAGCCTCCCTTGCACAGCCTTGTTTGATGTTTCATGCACAAATCTGTTGCTGCACCATTTTCCATATGAGAACTGAGCTAGTTACACAAGCTGAGGAGTGAAGCGGGATGGTTGAGGTTACAGTCATCGGGGAGGATAGTCCTTGTTTGCTCGCAGGGTATCTGTAAATTTATAGCTCACCAAGAGGTTTGTACTCCCCAGCTGTCCTGGAGGGCCGGGGTCACCCTTTTGCCCGATTGGTCCAATCGGTCCAATAAGGCCAGGATCCCCTATGCGACCCCGCTCGCCTTGAACACCTCTCTCTCCAGGAATCCCTGGATCACCCTGTGGTAAAGAAGCCCAAACATGTCTCAGCTCTGTATGACGCAGTACTGACCAGACTGTTCAGATCTGAGTTTGACAGTCAAACGAACAGAGCTACATTTCACTTAAGATGCTGACCTAAACCTATTTCTCTTAATGTGTCCAGTCAGTCACCTGTCTTCAGGTTCTTGTGACCAACTATAAAGCTAAAAGCCTCATTTTACATCCTCTTTTTGCAATTGATTACAGCAAATGTGTGACAGTGTTGCCTTGCAATTACAATAGGAAACTGCACAGAGCTTCAAATGCCTTTATCTAGTGCTTACGTCCTTGTGGGGATTAGTCATATTTGTGCTGAAGTGAAGACTTCCATTACTATTCATCAAAACCTTTTTTGTGCATTAGAGCATGAGTCATAAAAACTGCTTTCTTTTTAGGAAAACTGGAATGGTGCTACTTACGCGCTCTCCTTTCGATCCTCTGTCCCCTGGTCTACCTGTAGCTCCCTTCAAATAAAAAAGCATGTGTTTTAGGGCTTGTTGGCAGAGAAAAAGGTAAAGGAGAAACAACTGGAAAAAGAAATCATGCTGACCCTTGTGCTTTTCACCCAGTGCAGGCAAAGTATTGATGTTAAATAACACACAAGGGCACACACAATGATCTATTATTCTGATCCAGACATGCGAAGCAGAGATTTCTATTATTTAAGCACCACCTTAAATAATAGCAATATGAGCAATATCGGCATATTGCTCATGTTTGCTGAACTTTCTGTTCTGTGGCCTGAAGAAGCAAAATAAAAAAAATAAAAAAACGGAGCACGCTTTTTTCCGAATTACTTGACTTTGAGAAACGTACACTTTTCAGATGACTGTGCATTGATTGCGTCTCTCTGAGCTCAGGTGTATTGCTATAATATCTCCCCCATATAGTGTTTCACCTTCTGCAATGTCACGGCTTCTCTGCATCACTCCTGCTTTCATTTGAGATGCTTTCCCACCAGCTGTCTCTACTGTACGGTGGCGCTTTGAGAGAAAATACCTGTCTCTGACTTCATGCCACAACATCTTGTGCCTTCCAATCCCTCCCTGTCACTCCTCATTGCCTCCCTTTACTGTGCTCACAGCAATACCTCTGGGAGCATCTTTGTATCAATTTCCTGCTGGATTACAGGAGCCATGCAAAAGACAATCTGGCATGATGTGGTTTTAAAACGGGCATCTCTTTGTGATGCTGCTCTCCCCTGCCTGCTTTAATCTGCAGTACTCTGTATTCCCCAATGCCTGATGGGAGGCTTAAATCTATCATCTTGCCCACTGAAATGTGCTTCCCTGAGCATTACATTAAACCTCAAAGCAGTGTGCAAGGAGTCAGGGCAGAGGAGGAAAGCCACCTGCTAGATGGCACTGTTGCCACACCGAAAAGTCAGCTACCAACGGCAGAAAGGCATGAGGAGAAAACTGTGGAAAGGCTCCATGCAATGCTGAGATTGTTGTGGAGGGGACATTAACTAACAATAATAAGAAAACAATAAACTGCAGGGGCTGTCATTAAGGTGTTGGGTGACAAAAGTCTTGTAAATCAGAAAAGCAAAACAGACTCACAGTCGAACCAGTTTTGTATTAGAGCGTATAATTTGTTAGGGATGGGAATTCGTAGCAGATCTGTTCTGCATGCTGTGAGCCCATTTTGTGTGATTAGGTAGTAAATAGTGTCACCTAAAAGCAGAGTTTGCTGCAGTATTTGTTTCAATTTTAGCCAGGTTCATCAGGCAGGAAAATTAATATTTAAGTGAGTGTCTGCTGCCCTCTATTACAAACATTTTATCATTGCCTGAATGCATTAACTGCATAATTAGGGTAAAAAGACTAAAAGTCAACAAAGCCTTAAATCTGCTGGATTTCATTTAGTTTTTATCGTTAAAATCTCAAATATGCAAATGGCTTTAATGCACTCAGGATGCTGTAGCTTGAGGGGAGGGGGATAAAAATCTGCTGTGCCATCTTTCTGTTGCTCGGCTGATGTAAAGCACTTTCTATAAGGGGATTTGCAGCGCGTTCGCTCGACTCACCTTGATTCCAGGAGTTCCGTCTTTACCAGGTCTCCCCTGCTCAAGGAGTGCAGCACAAACAAAGACATTTTGTATCAGCTCCCACCTTCGATTGGATCAGCACTGTTGCACTCCTAGTAATCTCCACAGTTAATGAGATATCTCAACCAAGGGATAATGATCCTGATTGCTCTGCGAACACTGTTCCATTGTGCGCTTACAGCGAAAATTACAGAAACCATCTCTGATAGTAATTACATAGAAAAATGTAATCATCTACAGGACAAGCGATCGCTAACATACATATTTTGTCCATATTGTCCTTGAATCATGTTGTGTTTTTCCCAATAATGTAGTATAACATTCAAAGCCTGGACAGTATTGGAAGCTGCTTTAGCAACATCTAGTCGTGATTATATAGGAAAGAGCAATGGAATTCATGTAGCATCCTTACAGCAACACCTTGGGGTCCCTCGGGCCCTGGGAATCCTGTCTCTCCAAGCGGCCCCCTCTCACCCTGTCAGAGAACAGAGACAGTCGATGTGTCAGTCGGCAGTGACAAAGGAATGACACGTGGATTGACAGCTCAAAGAGAGTTAGAGGCTGTGGCTCACCGGCTCTCCTGGGATCCCTGGCTCTCCACGAGTGCCGGGCTTCCCCTGTCAATCAAAAACACAGGAAGAGAACAGACCGCGTTTGACAGGTCCTCAATGGTGTCATATCTACAGCACCTCTGCAGCCTCCCATTTATAATACACCAACAAGCCCACAATAGCTGCACAGAAAATCCGCTGAACAGACCACAGGTTTGTATCCGCGCTCTTGATTGAAGGAGCGTTGTGTTGCGGGACTCCCGTTTTGATAGCAGCTATTCTTTGTACTTTATGAAACACCATTGACTTGTTGCCAGCAGCGGACTTAAACAACACAGATGATTGATCAAGGAGGACTAGGAATCGGTGACTAGGAATCAAAAAATAAATAGATAAATAAATTAGAAATCTCACTTACTGGAGCACCTGGCATTCCAGGGGGACCAGTCAAACCAATATCCCCCTGAAGGAAACATTGCAGACGCGTCAGACAGATGACATGCACATTACGCAAAGAATACACATAAATCACTGTCATGTCAGGCAGACACGCAGACACTGATAAGAAAACTGCCTGAACGTGGGTATAATAAATGTTCCTGTGCTCCTCACTGTTTGGACAACAGTTATGTAAAAAAACAACAACACATATTTAAAAAACAGCTTTTCACAAATAAGGAGTTATGATTAACAGCCTCCTTAAGAATGTAAGTCTTCTTCATATTTCAGCAGCAAAGACTTTTGCATATGTCACACCTTTGACAGTATGCTCCTAAAGGATAAATGACTCCGGATGTCACGGAAAGTGAAACGTTCCACCCCTCAACTCACACACACACCACACACACGCACGCACGCACACACGCACACACACACGTGCACATGTGCACACACACACACACACACGCAAAGTCAATCACTGGCAACTTTTCACTTTTCAAGTAGATGTAGGAAGATTCTTTTTTTTTCTTATCCTTGAAATGGCATCTATTCCTTCTCCTCGTCAAAATTCCCAGAATATACATTTAAGGTTTTACCTTAAAGTAACACCTGCAGAATCATTTTGATGGTACAGTGTGTTGTAACAGGGTGAACGGTGTCTCTGTCTCAGCCACTCCGCTCCCCTATCACTTGTTTCTCTGCACTATGTAACTTCAGTGAGAGGGTAGGATCACAGCATGTTATGTAGAAATGCTGATTTCTACATAATTTTGTTTTAAGGAAAATATGTCCATTAGCAGCCATTCACTTGTCTTGGTCAAATATTACATGCTGACTCTGTGCTTGCACTTCAGGGATTTCTACCTGGAATTCACACAGTATTTCAAGCGAGTGAATTCTCCTAAAGATAGTTAGTTTAGATTACTCATAACTCCAGCTGGAACAGATAATGTTTTTCCCTTTCACACTGGCGAGCATGCTTTTAGCTGGATATCACTTACCAGGTTTAAACTCTTTAAATGTTTTGTAATGAGAATGAAGTACAGAGAAAGCACTTTCCCTCATTTTGTAATCAGGTTAGGTCAGGGCAGATAAGATGCTCTCTCTTATGCTCACCTTGGCACCAGGTAGCCCTTCAAGCCCTGGTAATCCCATGGCCCCCGTCTCCCCCTGTGAGAGAAACAACCCACATGCTGTGTCAAGACAAAGAAAAAACAGTCACCACTGATAAAGCAAAGGGGTGTAACTTCACCTGTTTTTCAACAAAGAGTGATGCTATTTTTGTCTCAAGATCCTCAATAGGAGGATGAGTTTGGTGATGAGCTACCAGAAGGTAAAAGGTATCATTCCAAGGCTGTCAGTAAACATTACGCACAAACAAGCAAATATAGATCAAAGCTGTGTGGAGGCTGGTAAATTAAATTCTGCAGGAGCAAAGATTTCACAGGTCTTGATATTCTCAGTCCGGCATTAGAACAAGCCTTCATGTCAATACAAAGATAATCCTAAGAGGACAATACTTCAGCCTGAGCGTATTGTATTATACGATCTATGACACCTGCTGTCACACCTTGTAGACTACAGATGGGATGGAAAAAGGGCCCCATTTGGAAATCACAATCAGACTTTGCTTTCCGCACTAAAAATAGAGACCCATTCCCAGCGCTCGAGCAAGTGATGGCCTCTATCTACCTCATCTTGCTCTAGCTGCCAGGGAGAAATGCCATTACACAGAATGGAGGGGCAACCGGTGCTGACATAGACGGATTGTGCAGGTAATTGTCACACATGTAGATTGTCATGAATAAGCGAGTGCGGCTAAGGTGGAGAGAGGGCCAGCCAGAGGATCAGCTGTGAGACGGATTGGGGCAATTCCGCCACAGCACTGAAGCCGCTCACACAATTTATTAAAATGTCAAATTAACATCCTGGTGAAAAATCACTGTGCAACAAAACAATAAAAAATGCAATTGGCCCCGTGAGAATAAAGAATTCAAGTTGATGGCAGGAGCGTGGAATTGTTTCCACGTCTGTGGGGATTGTTTTCAGGTGTCAGTATGGTGCTGGTGCTTGGGGGGGAACATTTGAAGTGCAGAAAGAGTTCATAGGCTCCCACTGGCAAGACAATACGGTACAAGAGACAATATGGTACAAGGTTTTGCAGGAGATGTGATCATTTTTTTGCTGTGTGTTGGAGTTCTACTGAGAGTGGTTAAGTGCTCAGGCTTGAGGGTGTATTGACTTATGTTGTAGGGAACCACAGAGACGATGATGAAAAGCAACTGGCAACTCTGGCTTCTCTATTTTTTGGGCAGCACAGAAAATAGACAAATATTTCATTATGTTCCAGAATGAAAGGCTTCAGCTCACCGAGGGTCCTTCATCTCCTTTGGGACCCTTTAAAGAGAGAAAAGAAAGGACCGATTACTCTCATGAATGTGACAAATGCTGCCATAAATGTCATAAATAAAGTCTGAAATGACACATGGCTACTGTATGTTATTGCCATTAAAATTAATAGTAGTCGTTATTGCTTCTCTGTCAGTAAATCATGCTAGCCTTGTGTTAAGTGTAACTGTGGTCCTTCAAGCAAGATGAAAAGAGAAAGAGAAAAACGATCAGGATCAAATGGTCAGTGATGGAATGTAACTGAGATAATTTACTCAAGAGTACTTAAGTACAATTTGGGGTATTGGCCCTTACTTGAGTATTTCCATTGTCTGCTACACCAACTTTAGGCTCATTACATTTGTTTGCCAGCTTTTGTAACTACTATTACTTTGCAGATTGCATGCTGCATCAGAGCCAAAGCAGTACATTTAAAATAATTTATTCCATTGCATATCAGAAGAAGAAAAAAAGAAAAAAGAAACCCACTGATGTCATTAATCTGAAAAATGCTGAATATCGGGTAGAATAATCAGCCTGACCAATTATAATCCAGTGTTAACTGTCACTGGATTTTTAATTCACATTCTCCTCATTTGTAGAGGAGGTGATCTTTACCACATGTTGCAGGGATGGACTCAAGTTTCTTATATTTCTTTTTGTTGATTTGTTTATTATGTGTGTTTTCTGTTATACTAAGGTTTGTAGACGCATTTGTAATTTTATTTCTTACTTTTGACACTTAAGAATATTTAAAACAACATTATGTGGTAATTGAAATTTCAGGTAGTTTGGCACCCGACACAATATTTTGAGTCCTTTTTACTCGAGCACTAGTCACCTGGGTGACCTGGCTTCTATCAAAGTAGCATTTTCATGCAATATCTTATTTTTACAACAGTAAGAATTTTGGGTACTTTTTACAATACTGCATAAAATCCACTCTGATTATCAAACATGCTTCACAAACACTGGTCATGCATGTGCAACTTCCCAGTAAAGCATTTCAGCATTTTTACCACGCTAAACAAATGAGGAATAATTGATAAATTAGGCCCCTGTTCCTCTTAACACTGATGAAGATGCTCTCTCATTGATTGGTCCAGAGGAGCTGTTGGGCTCTGATGGATGCAGTACAGGGAGAAGCATCCGCAAGATTTAGCTTTGCGTCTTGTGCATTGTGCACTGGGGATATTGGAGTGTCTATTTTATGTCACAACCTTTAGTGTTCACTGTGGTGGATAGATCCCTGCGAGGCCTTTGAGTGAATGTCTCCCGGGACTGGACCAGATTACAGACTGTCTGATAAGGGGGAGCAGGGGGAGCTGATAAGAGAATCAGGTCACTTCGGCTTGGCACCGTGCGGAGCAACTGAACCTCTAGAAATCCATTTTGCATATCAATGATGTTGTGTGTCCTGAGGCAGGCCAGAGACACCTGTTTGAGAGTCAGGAAGCCTCTTGGCCCTCACCAAACACCAGCTCTCAATGAGCATGATTGACTATGATGGGGCCTCAGAAGTCGAGATAACACTGGAGGGCTGTTCAGGTTATTTGTTATTTGGATCTCCCAGGTTCTGCCGCTCATACAGTATCAACATGCTCGTGCGCTAGAGTTTCTCCACAGCACACTGTAAAGGATTTACTTCAGGCATACCAATGGTTATGCTTACCGGCTCACCAGGAGCTCCAGGGGGTCCTAAAATAGCTCCACCGCTCTGAAAAGACATTTTTTAATGTTATGACTTTATATTTGACAATATGGGTCAAACACATTTTAACCACAAGCATCGATTCTTGCCTGACATTATGACTGACAAAGTTGTATCGTACATTCAGCGGATCATAATGACATTATCATTGAGTTAAAGTCTTTACCTGCAGCTTGTACAGACTGCTCATCCCGTTGCCCTCCACATAGGGTACACCCTAAAACACAATCAAACAGTAAATCACTCTTCTGTGAGTTTCAGGCACCAAGAGTCTTTACAAAAAACTGTACAGTAGGTCTCAAGCTTTTATACACTGGTAAGCCCTTAAAAGCTACATGAGAGAGATCAATAGCTCATTTGGTGATTACACAAAGAGAGAGGAAGAGAGTGCGGGAGAGTGAGAAGTGAAAGGAACAAGAACAACAGAGAAAAGTAGACTTAATAATCCTTGAGGCAGCAGAAAATGGAAAAAAGTCTCAGAGTGTCTCAGAAATACAAAAGGCACACTGATTAAAGGAGATTCGGGTATGAGAACTAGGCAATCTAGGCTTCTTGGGTAGTATTAGAACATAAAAAGAATGTTTTTCCCATGATAGATTGGTAGAGGGCAGCTATTGTAAATGTAGAAGGAGTCAAGGTTCTCATTTAGAAGCAAGTGGACGTGTGTGCCCTTTTCAGGCCACTGAGCCATCCCCTGTCCTCCCAGACTGCAGTTTATGAGACCAGGGTGCGTGTGTGTGCTTGTGAGGGGGGGGCCACGGCAGGTTCAAGGGGACGGCTGATGAATTATAGATTTGCCTTTGGAAGTGCTTACTCACTGGCCTTTTAAAAGGAGGAAACATGATTCAATGCCAGTGAGCAGGTCGCCACAATTTCATCATATTTGTACCTGTTTGTCAGTTATGTTTCTCTTGTTACACTAAACACTGTTAGACTGAAATATACATCAGGTGCACTGATGGTCATCTGTACAGGAAGAGCTGCCACAGAGAGGTTTTGTCTCTAAATGTTACTTGATCACGGCAAAACTAGGTCTTTGGATAGTGCTGATAAGAGCAAGAAAAAAGTCATGTTAAATGTAAATGTAAATGAAATTTTTTAAGCAAAATAAAGAAATGCAGCTTGCACAAAAAACTTCTTGGAATCATAAAATTTAAATACATTTAGTGTACATAAGGAACGTACAACCCTCACAGAGGTTTTCAGTATTTTTTTCAGCACCTGGCGCTTGTTGAGGCACGAGGAACTTACCGGAGGTCCTGGAAGCCCTGGTCTGCCAGGCGGTCCTTCATTTCCCTGCCAAACACAAACCAAAGGAATTCAGAACATATCTGTGAAAATGGAAATGTTCATCGAGCACAGTCGCATGCTAATGTAATCCAATGATATGGAACCTGATTCGCCAGCTGTGTAAAAAAATCAAAAGATCCCTTTAAGAGATTTCCTTCATTTTGTTGCACTCAATCATTTTTATTATAGGAACTGGGCTATTCTCTGCTACATTTCACCAATCTGTCTTCTAAATGTATGAGAAAATGACATTTCAGTTCAAATTATTCATTCTCCCGCTCAAACCTATTTATTTATTACCGAGTTTGAGTACACATTCATCTGCTGTAAACTGTATATAAGACCCACAAATGCAGGCCCACTACATCATATAGAAAACTGCTTGAATGGTTAAACCCCTTACCTTTTCTCCTTTTCCTCCAAGTTGGCCCATTGGCCCTGGTCTACCCATAAGCCCCTGCAAACAGAACAGCATACTTACAATGTAGTGCACATTTCATGATAAAAGCAGTAAGGGCATTAACCATAAAAGGGTACTTTGTGTCATGAAATAATTCACAGAGCTACGATTTTGCACACTTTTGGATTGACAAGTGCGTAGGAGAAGACCAGGGGTCGACAAAATCAGAACAAAAGGCTCCAGCTCACTGTTCACCTCAAGTTAAATTACCTGATAAAGGTCTTTGTACAGAAACGATGTGAATAAAAAATGGATTCCTGTTGCAAGCGAGGTGAATAGTGTGCAGGAGTTTTTTGTTTCAGCTATGTAAAAATGAAAGAGATTCTGTACAATATCAAACCAGGCTACTTACTGGGGCTCCTGTACGACCTGTCACACCGGGAAGTCCTGGTACTCCTGCAGGCCCCTGGAAGAACAATGGATCACAAATTTAAAAGCATGTATTATACTTCCATTTATGGCAGTGATGGAAAAGGCTGATGTGGGCAGGCAGATACTCTTAACCTAAAGAGCAAGGTGTACTTTATTGATTCGAGTCCCATCAAACCTTTTTCTTCATGCCTGAAAAGGCTTTTCAGAAATCAAATCGCAACAAGAACTCAGATGAAATAATACAACACATAAAGCTTGCAGGTATACGGCAGAGCATACATTAGAAAACTTTTCTATTCATGCCAATGACTACTAGGATCATGTAAATTCTTTCTTATCTTCATAGCATAGCATATCTTCTTTGAATAAGCAGAAGCTGTGAAACGTTTCACGTACATGTAACATCTTTATTAACTTGTTTGGTTAGGGTGTTTTCATCCTGTTTGTTGTGAATCAGAGGTGGTACTTCATGTGTTCCTCTCAATTATTTCTAGTATCAGTGAAAAGAAAAAAAGACTTCAACAGGGCTATAAAACATGTTTTTATTGAGTCCATAAAATCCAATACAAACAAGTGTGCCTGTTAGTGAAAAGCTCCTGCCATCGCAGTTCAGTGCTGAAAGTCGACCTGTGAAATGCTTCTCAGCCTCTCTTAAGAGTGGCTTGTTTTTTAATTAGCACACACAAACATGCAGGGCAGGCCACGTTCTTTATAAAGTAGCTCCTCCGAGTGCAGAGGCAGGGCATAGTGCGCACGCAGCACTGCGGATAGCTTTTGATAGCTTCTTTTGAAAACGGAGTTTGAGAGATAAGATGAGATGAGGCCGCCATTACAATATATTTACATTCTTTTGAAAGACGTCCCTCTCAATGTCACATTAACTTCAGCACGGTTGGATAACTACCGGATTCATTTGTTAAGATTAAACTTTGTTTTCCACTCACCTCATCGCCTTTATCTCCCGAAGGGCCTGGGAACCCTCTCTCGCCTTTTACCCCCTGCAGAAACCAATGAGGGAGGGAAAACTGAGAACTTCACCAAACATGAAAAAGTAAAGGCTGACGGGTATAAACTTCAAAATGTCTCTTCCACTCTCACAGCACACGACTTGAAATCGCCTAGCCCTGTTCATTATGGTGCAACACTGTATCCATAGCAACAACATCCACTGCAAGCACATACAGTAAGAGTGTACAGAGTAATACAAGTTGTACAACAGCTGGTTAGGCTTCCGGAGATAATACAAAAGGCTATTTATGAGAAGTGTTTGTCAAGGTAAAACACTATCTACTGGAATCAACACATGTTTCAATAAACAATATCTTAAGACAAGGCTCTTCATTTTACAAATTCTTTTGTCATGCTGAGAAACTGAACAATTCATGACATCTTTACTTGTATATAAGTAGCATATTTAGGCCTGATATTTCCTGCCTACCTTTGGGCCTTCTTTCCCAGGATTACCCATAGGACCTCTCACACCTGGATCCCCCTGTTCAAGACAGAAGTATTCAAAATATCTAATAAGCAACCCAGAAGTGTCATGTAATGCAAAGTATGACGGTCGGTAAACATGTTTACAGTGTCTGTTCCAAATATCCTGCCATGCTGATGAGTACCTTTTCTCCCACCATGCCTTCTACTCCTTGAGCTCCGGGGTACCCCTTCTCTCCCTTCTGCCCAGGAAGACCTGGGACTCTCGTCTGGCACACACTGCAGGCATTCTGCCAGCACAAGACACAACAGGAAGCAAAAAGTGGTGGCACAGATAAGATTTCATCAAGCTGAGCTGGTGCACTGCATTTCGCCCTTTATTATGTCACATCCCCTGGGTGGAGGACAAGACCCCAACTGACACAAAGTGTTCTTTAAATGTCTGCAGAGCAGAAATAATGTGAACCCACCATGAGTGTCTCTGAGAGTGTCTCTCATCTAGGTGAGTGGTGAACTTTGTCAAACTCATTGACTGTGACATTTAGGTGAGAAACTTAAATATCATTGTCCCAAACCAGTCTCAATATAGGCACTGTGCCTTTCAGGAAATAAGGAGAAGGTCTAAGTTGGAGCGAGGCAGTAGAAACAGGTATAGTGCACCATTAAAAAGTCGCATTAAATCAGGAACTGAGTCTGGAGCACAAAATGGAAAATAGCCTGTGCCCCCTTGTCATCTAATTATCTACCGAGCATCCAAGGAAATGTTATCAGTACAACAAAGTAAGAAGAGCAGGTTATTTCTCAGGCTATAAATGAAAGAAAAGTGTTTAATATGTTTAGTCTTTTTGTTTTAGGTTTCAGCAGGGTGTTGAAAGCACTAATTAGAGTGTCACTATGCAACTATGGTGAAAGCTGCAACCAGTAGCTAAATCTAACAGGGCACTTAATGGATAAAATAAGTTGACACTAAAGAAAGATTGTGACAGAAAATTACAAAGCTCCTGGCATCTGGCTTTATCTGTTAATCATCAGTAATGTGAAGGCATTATATTTATTGTCAGAGCTGACATGCATTATACATTTCAACACAGTCTTTGGTGAGAGCTATTATCAAAAGCGTTTCTTATTCATCTCATGCTGTTTTACATGGGATCTAAAATACACAGAAGAGTATGTTGAAACTGTGGTGCATACCAGTATATACCATAACGGTTGAAACTCCCTTACTATCAAGCAGTATTTTAGGTGTATGCTGTGCTGCCACATTTAGATACAGACATTTTAAGCATTTGTTATGCCACCTATATTCGCTTGATTTAAACATATCTTCATGATAACAATCAACCTGAGCATTTGTATAAATTCACTGAGATATGCTGTAATGGAGTTATAGTCAGTTTTGCTGCAGGATAGAGATTATGAAGTATTTTGTATCTTCTATGTCCTCTTGTTAATGTTATATCTGTATTTCACACATCTAAAGATTGTAAAGCCTATTTGATCATAACACAAGTACGACAACATTGGGACAGTACTAAAGAGACAGTTCACCACAAAATCCCCCCTTTTTTTCTCTTACCTGTAGTGCAAATCATCCACCTAGATTGTGCTGAGGGGAGCTATAAAGATCTTCCTCTTTCAAATATAATGGGACTAGATGGCATTACGCTTGTGATGCCTAAGAACTCAAAAGAAATGTCACTGTCACATTTACTCATGGAGGACAGGGCTGTACTCATGACAGCGTGGGATGTAAACATTAATAGTGTCCTCCTTGGCTGGGTCGTGATGTTCTAGCTTAGCCAGCTGGCTTCTCACTCAAAAGTAAAACAGAAAATTGTTTCTACATGAAACTGCTCACAACAAGGTCTGTGGATTATCTATCTTATCAACATTACTGTTGTGTTTTTCAAATGTATTTTTGGGGGAGCAGAGTGCCATCTAGATCCATTATATTCAGGAGAGGGCAGACATCTACAAAACACAGCAACTCACACCAGAACAATTGAGCTGGATAAAGAGAACTACAGGCAAAAGTAAATATATGGATTTTTGATTTTGGGGTGTTTTGGGTGAATTGTCCCTTTACATAAAAAACAGGAAAGTCTGGTATGTAGCAAATTCACATTTACCAAAACCTGAAAGCTCTTTTTTCATTCGGTATGATTGCTGTGCAAATACACTAATGCGAAATAATGTGATAAAGTAATTTCTGTATTTAAGTGTTGCACTGATTATTAACAATGCACTGGTGGGTGTGATAATTCTATATTCCATTATCCTAATTGGGATGCTTGGTTGAACATGTCGTCAAACAGTATGGCTTGACTGCATACCTGTGTTGAATGAGTAAACCTGGATTTCTTGTGAGATTATTTGAATGTCTTTTCTCCAGACATTTCTCCCAGTCATCCTGATGGAGCCACTGAACGGGTTTTTACTATGTCTCTAAACTGACAGCCTCCATGTATTAATGGAATAGCACCCTTTCAAATGAACCAATATGAATCATTTATAAACACTAACCCAGGCACTCCATTGCATGTTATTATTTGTGGAAGGCTGTAATTCTCATTAACTACGACGATGAAATACCTTAAGTAAAGCGCCCATGTCTCCAACAAGTGGCAGGGCAGTCTGTATGAAAAGAAGAAAGAAAATCAATGACACACAATACAACAAGTCTTTCATGTTCTGGAAATATTATGCTGTTGTTTTTTTTAATGCACTGCATCATCTGAATTGCTCAAAACATCAATTTAGAAGACCATCTCATAAGCCTTTAAGGAATGTCACTTTGCGCCGAACATGATTTAACATTTTCTGTGTCAGTGCTTCATTTTCAGTTTTTATCTGCAACGCTTGAGGAAATAGTTTAATAATTTTGTTGCTGGAAGACAGAATCCTCACATCTTCAAAATATTGTTGTTGTTCTTCAGAGTTGAGGAATACATTTTGAAATGCAGCCCATGTATTTAAAAAAATAATAAAATGGACAATAAATGGGTTTTCTGGGTCTTTACAGAGCATGAATATAAATAGGTTAAAATGTTACATTTACAAGGCTTTGATGCAAAAGCAGCAGCAGCAGCAGCAGCAGAATCCGTATGGTGCTCTCTCACACTAGAGCTATCAGAAATATTGAAAACAAAATTGTCTTACTTGAAACACATGGAGAAACAAGACAGACACAAATTTTGAGGCAAACAGGAAAAAAACAGAAAAGAAAGAAACAGGGTTCTTCCAATTTGTCATAAACTGTACCATTTTCATGAAACTGATGTTGGTAATTGATGTTTGCTAATTATCTCAGAACCGGAGCTGACTGGAGTGACTTTGAATATAAGGTGAGCTCAGTAGGTCTCATTGAGGATCAGTGATACTGAACTGCAGAGGTAAAGAATTAGATCTTTCTTACTTACTGGTTCACCTGGAGGTCCAGCAGGGCCTGGGAGGCCTGGTCTACCAGGGGAGCCCTTTAATTGAGACAAAGAAAGGAGTTAAAAAGCCTCCTGGCTATGACATCAAGCAGACAAGCAAGGCTCTGCTGTCACACCCATCTCAGTTGGTGGGGATTTGTGTCCAGGAGCTTTGATACATCATACTTGATCATGCACAGTGGGTAGCTGATATTCTTTTATGCTTCTAGCCATCTTTTATCTGCAGATGTGTGAGGGAGTGAATACGAGTGGAAGGGCACACTGATCTCACTCACCTCTCTTCCTGCAGGTCCAGGAGGGCCAGATAAACCTGGAGGTCCACGAGGGCCCTGAAAAACAAGCACTCTCTCTGATGATTTTAACAATCTTGCCTTATACAACCAACTAACAATGGGCAAACACTGCAGACTGTTATTTGTATAGTAAAATAATTGAAAGACCATAGCAAGCGGTGAGCTGTAAAGCCGGAAAAATAAACTTGATCATGCTGTTTGTGTGTGTTGGATTCAGAGAATTTCCCACAGACCTCAATTCCTGGCTTTCCTGGGGGTCCCATGAGGCCCTAAGAACACATCACACATCTTGTTAACACCATCTGCCCTCTAGCACCCAGGATCCAATAAAGGAATTGTGTTAGACACCTTTTGCTCTATTGATTCTCTGTCTCCAACAATCCTGTTTTTCAAAAATGAAAGCAGACTCGCTGGCAATCAAATCTGTGAGCTTCAAACTATAGGTGCAGAGCATATTGATGAGGGCGGAGTGCAATATGACAGACCCTCACAGTAATGGCCACAGTTTTCTTTTGAGAGTGTATTTAACGGACACTGATCTTGATATTCAAAGAGGATCTGGCTCTGCCAATAGACAAAGATCTAAAGGTATCACAGTTTGAACTAAATTATGAGTCTGGGATACACAGACCAATCAATACATCATCATACTCACCGGCGAGCCTATGATAGTCTCTCCAGGTTCGCCTTTTTCACCATGGTCGCCTGGCAATCCTGGGACACCTCTCTCTCCCTGACAAAAAGACAAAGGAGCAGTGAGAGAAGTCATGGAGAGCTGCTGCACTGCATGATCATTAAGTATTCACACTCTGCCGGAACTCATTTTCCCTTTATGTTTTGCCTTTAGTAGCTTCAAGGGTAAGAAACACATCTATGTTCAAGGCCAATGGCATACACATATTCATTATCTTTTTCATTTGAACTCTTGCATGAATTGTGATACACAGTATATTCAAATGTACTGTTAGTTCTACAATGACAAAACCTCTGATAATTGGGCCATATCTTTAGAGCCTTATGTTCCAAGCCTGCTACCAAACTCAGCATGATATCATCACAAAACCTTGAAATCCCTGCTACAGTTTCAAATTAAGCAGGCCAGCATATGGCTTGTGAGGATTGTTTGGCAGAATCAGAATATTATCACCTATACCAGTGTTCCCAACCAGGTGTATGTAATGCATGGTTGAAATAGCTAAAAGTAATGGAAAAATGCTTGAAATAGTTATCTATATGTAATAAATTAATGTTAAGATAGATAATTAAAAGTTATGGTTAAACAGTTGAAAGTGTTTGCTTAGAGTTATGAATAAAGATTTCAAGCAGTTAGCTTCTGTAATGGATTAACAGTTGAGATAGTTCGCTTAAAGTTTTGTACAAATGGCTAACACATTGATCTTCAACCACTCAATGTGGTTGTAGAAATGGAAACTGGAGCAAACCAAGTTACAATAAATATCACTGATCTACCTGCAGGGGTTACCGTAGCGGCCTGTATAGATTGTTGTGTTGGTGATGCTCCACCACCACCACAGTCCTTCTTACCTTGGGTCCACGCGATCCTCTAGTTAGAGGCAACCCATCGCCCTACAAAACAACAGGAAGAAGACATCAGAACAGTGGGTCACGGCACATTCATCAGCAATTCACTTCAAGACCAGAGGTGCAGCCTCAAAAAAGCTGTTCAAGTGCTGGTACTCTACGGTGCAAACACTCCGAACACAGTGTTGCATTTTGGGTTCATGTTCAGTACGGTTTACAACATTCTGAATAGCTTCGAGAAGCAGATTGATAATGCCATGCCGCAGAGAAAAACCTTGATTGTAATCGAGGACTACAGTAAGCATTATTTACTGTACAACTCAGATGAGACATTGATTTCAGCGGTCAGCATGTATTAGTGTTATAAGTTGCACAATGTAAATTAGCTGTAGAGAACTTGGATTTGAACAACATAGCAATTCCACAGTTTTAGAGAGAAATGTGCTGATTCACTCAAACATTAAAACAGAGAAAAATTTGTGAGGAACAGCATGTTGCCAGTTAACAAAAAAGATCCTATCACTACATTATGATTTTGAATTAGTTACATTAGACATTATGCATAGGCAATCTACTGTAAGAAAACCTTACATCGGTGCTTCAAGGTAGAGGGAGATTTCTAATCTAAGCAAATAACAACACTTACAAGAAACAAAGAGCAAATTGCTCATTATTCATTTAAAGGCAAAATCAATAAAGTGACATTAACAACTGGAGCAGGCTGACTCATTGAGGACGCTCAGACCATTTGCATTGGGTTCTGTTTATTGCCCTTTCCCTTTCTTTTCTTTGTCTTACACAACAAAGAGCATACAAAGTTTAGAATACATTTTCCGGCGATGCTTCCGCACAGAAATGACGTTCGTAAAAGACTATCAGGATCTATGCAAAAGGCTGTAGGCTACAATGAACATCTCTCTTTGTTTAGCTTTTCAACTATGCAACCATTCGTCATTGGCCTGCTGTAAACATCTCCTCTTGACACTTACACACATATAGCCCTCTTTTCCAATCCCGCTCCAATTTTCACAGTGCTGGAGTACATTAGAGAGCTTTAAATACTTCTGCCTGAACGCAATCTTTCCCTTATTACTCTGCTCAACTGAACACAGTACCCCTTGCTTGATGAGTAGGCCTGCTGTCGAGCTTAATGTTCAGTTCAGTGTTCCCGCACACAAACAAACATGATTGTTTAAAGCCGTAGAGCACTTGCCGGTGATTGAGGAGTGCAAGTGCCCTCATGCAGGACCAAGGCCTTAACTGCACATGCACCACCTTTTTTGTGGAGCTGTAATGAACATTTCTATATGCAAAGCCATGTCCATAAAGGAGAGTGCTTCAACAGCTATAAGCTCCAAAATGGGAGGATAGGTGATTACCCAGTCCTCGGCTTGTCCAGTGGTGGATTACCTAATGGTATTGCATCTGAATAATGTCATGGCAGCTACACAGCTGGAGGAGCTAGTTTCCTTTTAACTTACTTGCTGTTGTTCCAGCCGTTTGAAGATGATATTCTCTGTATACTTCACAAAAGATAACAGTTCGTACTTTTGTGTCCTGTAACTCAAGGGCTGAGGTCAACCTCGTCAGACTAGAGTGACTGTTTCAACCCAATACGGTACCCACCGTAGATCCCCCTCCAGGCTCTCCAGGCTCGCCCTTCGGACCTGGAAGTCCCTGAGGCCCAATCGCTCCACCAGAGTCTCCCTAGAGACAGACAGACAGACAGACAGTATTCAGACTCTAAATGAAAGAAGCTAAATGTCAGACTGACTCTGACATCTCAACAATGCAAGGCTGTGCTGCATTATACACTGGGAGGTGAACGAGGGAGACTCTGGAGGGTAAAGCAGAGGCAGGAACCATTTACCAGGATCATTTTGCACATCAATTTGTATAAACATTGTTTGTTTGAGGGGACAGCTTTTTGTACTGCACGGACCCTTATAAAACCATCAAGTGTGTAGGAGGGAAATTGCTGTCTACAAGGCAGAAACAGAACAGCAGTGTGTGCGTTTTGTTTGCTGCCTCAAGTATAGTGACTATTGTTAGGTATGTGGTTTCATTCAAATGTTTTGATGTTCAACCATGAGAGGAACATTTTCTTCACTTGGATTTGAATGTATAAAATAAACATGCACTATTTACTTACAGTGCCTTGTCTTTTAGCGGCATTAGCACCATGTCTCTATTGATGGACGTGTTGTCTACTACTTTTGTCTAGACTGAAGAAACTCAAAACCTTTTCATGGGATTGCCACAAAATTGTAGATAATTCTTACTGCCTTTGATGAGCCCCTAACATTTCCTCTGCCTGGGGAAAGGCATCTCTAAAAAAATCAGTATAATCATAACCAAATACCTGCAAAGTTAATGACATTCCCATCAGCATCATTAGTACTTTGTGTTTTTTGATAATCAGCAAATGCTAGCATGGTAACAAGCTAAACTAAGATGGTATACATGGTATTATCACTATCATGCAGTACAATCTGGTAGGCATCACCAGATCAATCATCATGTTAGCATTGTCAGTGTGAGCATGTTCGCATGCTGACATTAGCATTTACCTCAAAGCACCAGTGTGCATAAGAACAGACTCACAGAGCTGCTAGTGTGCCTGTAGACTCTTAGTTTTGTTCTAACATATACATATATGTGTGTGTGTGTGTGTGTGTGTGTGTGTGTGTGTGTGTGTGTGTGTGTGTGTGTGTATATTAGCAGCTACTCTGCTTATGTGTAAGGAATAGACTGGCACACAACCCCTCGTAAAACTCCAACTTCCTTTTTTATGGACTAAACAAACAATATGTGATGTGTTAAGTGAGCTTTTAAGGTGCTGTTAAACAGATTTATATTATGCATTAAAGAGAGAGTCTGGCGGAAAATGAAAATTCTGTCACCCAGTTGTAGCCCACAAAACATTTCTGGAGTTTTCGGAAGTTGACAGATAAGACATTGATTTGAGAAGACGTTATAAAACCCACGACAGGTGATCAAGCATCCACTTATGACAGGGTGCATGCTAACACTCTTAGATTAGCAGCTAAAGTGTAGATTTTAAACTCAAAAAGAGTTTCAATAAGTCTTTTCAAAGCGATTTGGGATTTGGGAGAATTAGATTACATCAGTCAAGCAGTATAGAGCAATTTGATGTTTTTCTTTAAAATGTTTTTTTTTACAGTTTAAAACATGTCCCCATCTACTTCAGTTGTTTCAGGGAATTCTGCAACACTGTTTTGCTGGGAAGCTCCGGAAAATGTAATCTTTTGTGGACCACAAAAGATTACTTGACTTTCCATTGCCACGGGGGTGAGTAGATAATGAGTACATTTTAGTGAACTTTAACAGAGCTAGTCTAGAGCTAAGCCCCCTCGTTGCAGTCTTCATGCTAAGCTAAGATAATTGTCTTAACTGGCTGCAGCTTGATATTTCGCATACAGACGTCGCCTGCTTTTCCACATGTATTTATTCATAGACTACCACATGAATGTACAACCAGAACTGCCTCTTGCATCAGTATAGCAAAGATGACAAAGGAGGAATATAAATATGAATGGATGTAGGAGGCTTCAGCACTTTAAGTTTATTTCTCTGCCCTCGAGTGTAACAGAGTGACTGCAGTGGGTGGGGAGTCTTGAGTGCAGCTTCGTTTATTCTGACAAGTGACAAACCCCATCAAATATGCATGTCAACTGCGCTCTTTTCCACTTTCAGCACAGCATTTGGAACAAGTCCTATTGCAAGGAAAAAAATACGTACAAATAACAGTCTAGTCAGGGGCATCAAAGGTGAAAACACAAAGTTAGAACATGATTGAGGATGGCATGCAGGACGAGTAATCTGAAAGGTGTCTTCACAAGTTGTCTAGCATGTTCCACCTGTGATAAAACATCATAGCTTCATAGTTTTCTTTGAGGTTAGAACTTGATTTGAAGTTTACCTACCTTTTCTCCTTTCAGGCCATCTCTCCCAGGCGCCCCTCCCTCCCCTGGTGAGCCCTGTAAATAGTGGTGAAAGAGACACATCTATCACCAGGCCTTCATCTCCTCACACACATTTATCTCCTCCTCCTCACTGCTTCAGCGGGCTGCCGTGTTCCAACATAATTTCCCATAGCCAGGATTTATGAAATGCCTCTTTCCCTCCCTGCTTTTGAGTAAAGACAGATGCTCATTACCGAAGCAGGTGTGGGGAACAGATTGGGCCTCTGCTGCCATTCCTGGCATAAAGCGCTTAGATTTGCCTCTTTCCACTAATTAATTCTTAAATTTGATTACTGATCGTCTGAGTAAAAATTGTGGACTTTTCTTTCCACTTCCTCTCTGTCTCTGCCTGTTGACCTTTATCTGTTTATCTCTCTCTTTCATTTTGGCAGACTGAGTCATCGAGTGGAAGATATGGCAAGGTGATAGAAAAAGCAATGAGAGAGAGGAAGGCTTGACATCAAGTGTGAGTGTCTGGTGCCAATATACTTACTGGCTCGCCTGAGAGTCCTGGGAGTCCAGGCAGGCCTTGCTTCCCCTGGCAAAACAGAAAGGAAATCCAATACTTTGGGCTATTTTCTGCTTTTGTATGGTGACTGAATTGTCTGGGCTTTCAAATGCTATCGCCCAGCCAGCTAAACTGTAGACTTTCGAGAGAATTTCAAATAGCTGTATTAAGTGCGGCTCCTGCTGCTTTTTTAATAAACCATGGTTAGTTTCACGACAATTACAGCAGCTTTGCACGCATGTGTAATTTCAAATAAGCTCATATCCTTGTTACGCAGATACTCTCGATCAGCTGTTTATATGCTTCCCCTGTTTTGACTCATTATTGTCTTTGTATACATGGATGAACTAAACGAGCCACATATTACCATGGAAACTGAGCTTATGTTCAATGATAACAACCAAAAAAAAGGAGTACAAGCATTAGTACTCTTGCTGCTATATTTATATAAGCCTGTCCATGGCTGGGATAAAAAAGCTGTATTACTATGACATTTTTTATAGTATTTTCTGAAATCTAGTTCTTAATAAATACTCAGGTTTCCTCAGTTTAATTCATTTCAATGAGTGTGTTAAGAGTTAATGTATTTACAATAAATATGTAAACTGAGCCTTACCTTGTTAAATGTGTCTTATGCAATTATTAGTTAACATTAATCTCCATATTCTATGAACAAATATACTGTTATTCTGGTAATATTATAATTATAACCAAAAGAACTTTGACCATACCAGCTGAAGAAACAGTGAATATAACAAGATGAGACCGCTGAGGACGAAGGTTATTATTGTAATGAACCAGCAAGTTCTTCAACATCAAAATCAAAATTTCAAGAATGATCCAGACTTGAGTAGCCTCAATGTTGTTTCCAGCCAGTTTATAGACGTCTCTGTTCGCCTGACACAGTAGACATGACATAAATATTGTAAAGACTCACCTCTGGCCCTTGATCTCCCTTTAGTCCTGGCGGCCCTATGTTTCCCTGTTACGTCACCAAAAGAAGTCAGTAAGAGGGAAAGGGGAGGAAGGAAAATACACAGAATAAAAACATCAGAACTTTAACTTGCCATTTTCTGCTTTTGTCACAGTAAATCTAGAATATACACCACTGACAGATAGCCCGTTGTATGTATTTTGCTTCCTCTACAATTCAAGATACAGCAGAACTGTTGCACATCAAATGTTTGGAGGGTTTGGAGGCATACAAGTCGACAACAGAAAGGTCCACTTTAGTCTCCACTGAAAGAAAATTACTTTGGTGTGCTGCTAGAAATGTTATGCCCTCTGACAACAGCTCAATGTCATCTCTGCAATGTTGCGGGGCCACTGTCTGGATCAGGCTGTACTGTATGTAACTGAAATAATCTTTTTTACAATAAAAATAGCTTTGACCAACAACTTGAATGCACCATACAGCCCTGCCCTGTTGTGATCGCTGTCAAACAGACACAGTGGAGGGCCACATCGAGTGGTACTCAATTGACGTTAAGGACATTTGAGCCTTATCTTGTTGGCAGTGGCTACTGATGCTCAAGTTTTAGAGCTAAATCTTCTCAACAAGTTACCTTGAAGCCCTGTGGCCCTTGAGCTCCTCTCTCCCCCTGTAGGAAGTAAAGGAGATAGACAACGATCATTTTTCAAGATGTGCCTAAAAGAATAAAGTAAAGTAAGCCATTTCTCTTGCAGCCTGTGGAAGGGGTTTGGAAAAATTTCCTCATGGACCTTCTTCAAGTTAACTTTCACATTGACTGAAGGTTAAGAACATGGAGTATTTCTTTGTGAAAAGAATGTGAATATCCATGTAACAACTGTAAAACGACAAAAACTTTGAGATGTCGTATAACATATTTGCTCTCTTACGGACATGTTCTGTGTTCTGTTAGTGTTTGTTTTTTGATGACCGCCGTTATTCAGTAAATCTTGCATTGACAGATTCTTCGATGCATAATTCTATTTTTATTTAGCTGACAATCTTATGACGTTTGGTCAAAAGCCTTTGTGAACGGCTTGCCTCTACTAAATGCCTTTGTTGTTTTGACATCCAAACAATAATTATGCAAAATTATATTCTGTGCTCCACCTCTGCAGAGCAACAAGATGACATCGAACTCTGAAGAGCAGGTGATGCTCAATTGTTCTTTTCCAAAATCAAATGTCAGCACTGCTTTTGTTGTTTTGATGTTACGTAAGCGATGGAAACATTCTTCTTGCTGCGGTGTGAAATGTTGGATGTTTATAGTTTCTTCTGGCTGAGTTATCTTAACTGAGACATAGCAATGAGAGATGCAGTTACCTGATCTCCCTTTTCTCCTTTTTGGGTCCGCTCCTTTATTTCATCCTCAAAGACAAAAGAAAAAAACAAAACATCAAAATCTGAGTCTGAACCACAGAAAATGAGATACCATACATAAATGTAACAAGTTCTATGATATAAACAGCTGCTTACAGTTCCAGAGAGCTGTCTCAATCCTTGAGCTGTCATCACCTAGAAATAATAAAAAGATACAGTGTTCACAGTCTCCACTGATCTCGCAATTACTGCAAGGGAAAATCAGAAAACAATCTTCTGAGCTGCCCGAATTCGAAGGCTGCTTCAGAACTATAGTAGGCATAAATGGTAACTGCTGCTCAGTAAGGAGATTATTTACAGTGGCTCTGACCAAGACTGTTACTTCAGGGACAGGAAGACACGGCAGACGGGGACTGAAGAGTCGGGCATCAGCAGCGGGTGAAAAACGTCATGTAGAGCCAGAATATTTTTATATCTTACTCAGTGAAATGAGAATTTATTTAGATGGAACCAGGCATGACTAGAGTTCCACAATAAAGACTTAACAACCCAACTAAGCTCATCTTAGCTTGGTAAAAGAGAGAACATTCACTACAGAAGGTGTACGTTTGTGATTTCTGTTAAGTGAGGATAATAGATGTCAAAATATTTCCTTTCCTTATTTTGTTTAATTTTTAGAATAAGTAAACTTGCTTCTTACCCCTTGCATTAGAAAGTAATATTATGGACAGGATGGAGCAGGGCCAGCTGGTTAGCATGCTAATGTCAGTAGACACCTCTGTAACACAGTACATAGACACTTTTGACTTTGAATGTTTTAGACTAAACTTCTGGCCAAATCATATATATTGCCGCTTTAAAGCCAATAAAGAAGTAACAATTCTCAACCATTTGCGCATCTGAACCTTGATTAGAAAACAAATAAAACACTATTCTGATAGAATGTTTTTCCATTCCTTTTATATCTTCAGTGAAGCTCAGAGATAGGTTGACAGGGTCACTGGGCAGAGTCTTCTACAATAAAAGTGAGTGAAATGGAAGGGGAAAGGTCAAGGCCAACCAGCTAAGATGGAGCGATGCCTTGAACTGTGACGGGTGAAAAGGAGAAATGTCCACACAAAATCCCAATTGAAGCAGCAATTGCTAGGACTGTGTTTCTACAGAACTCCTTGATACTCGTGTTATTCTTTGCACAAGATACAAAAGGTTCTGGTTGTCTAATGGCTTTCCTTACCACTTGAAAATAAGAAGCTGTCTCTTAAAATACAGCTTCAAGAATGGCTACAATTGAGGCACAGAAAAGGAAAGTGGAACAGTAACTGATGATAAAATATGTTGTTTCAAACGGACTGCTCATATTTGAGTGCTGGAAACATATATTATTAGCAGGCAGCAGAGGCACATCTAGACACAATCTTAATACGAGAGGCACCACTAAATGTGGGTGTAAACTGCACAAAAAGGTTTAAACGTAAGGTCAGTGTTTAAGACCCAATCGATTGAAAACTAAGCAAAGCTATTCAGAGCTTTTCAACCACACGTTTCACCCTTTTATACAACTATAACCAGTTCAGTCTTGGGTGGTTTTAGCTTAATGATAAAAGAAGGAAGAGACAATAAAAGCAGTCTTGCATCTTAAAGCATATCCAGGTCTGGAAAGTAGCATTCTGCCATTGGTTTCTCCACTTTTTTGTTTCCAATTTAAGGATTTTCTTAGATTGTGAAGTCTAACTGTGCAGTTTTTGTTTCCTGACTAATGTGTGACTGTGAGCCCTTTGAGAGTGTTACTGTGATTAAAGGCTTGTACAGTACAAACAAGCCCTCTTTTAGAAACATGGTCAAAATAACCTCCAGTGAGGTACTGGATCAGACACTGTCCCAGTGGAATGTCTGCATAATCATTCAACCTTCACCTGCAGTCACTCACCGAAGCAGCTGATGTCATGTCAGTTTCTTTGCTCAGATGTTAAACAGTGTCTCAGTTCCATCAGTAAGAGACCCAATCAGACATTTCTGCCAGAGATTTTCTCAAAAGCAGTGAAATACCACAAAGAGCCTTTTACTCAACATAACTTAGAATAACAGATTCAGTTTAATATGTTATGAAACTCTATTGTGAAGATAAACCGGCGGCAATAAAACCGGAACAGTCTCCAAGCTGGAAAGACTGTTTTGCCACATTAAGGGTGGTGGGGGAAGTGATGGCCATGCATGCCTGGAAGCCCACTGCTCCTCCCAGTCACTAATAAACATAGGCACAAGGAGGTTTATGAAGGGAGGGTAATGATCTGAACCCTTGCTTCTGCTGTGTAAGGGAAATCAATGCTTAACTGCCAAAATTATCTGCCACGGGAAAGCAGAGAGCACAGACAGAGTCTGGTACTAAATATTCAAACAGCCTCATTCATCAAATGACTAATGTTTTCCCGTGTGCTGCGTGCTATAGTACACATCTCCTATATGCTGTGTGGTCCATAGCTCACTACACAACAATGAACGCAACTGTGTATCTCAGTTTTGATAGCACATTTCTTTATCTTTTCGTCTCCCAGTTGAAATTAAAGTTTGAGGAAAAAGGGCAGCTATTCAAAAATAATTGCAAAGCAAGACCAATGTTTTGAGCGGCTATTAAAACCGCCTACATTGATATCTATTCTTAATAAAGGAGTAGACTTTTTGTTGGTTAGACAGAAAACAGTGGAACCAGTGGAGAGTGAGTGATATTTGCTCGCTATATAATTAAGATGTCTAATTTCCATATGAAACACTTGCTAACAAGCAATGAGAATGAGAATAAGAAAGAAAACCATCAAACTTTGTTTCCAAGCTTAGGTCTGAGGACTTCATAGGCTCAATAGGCGGCAGGTATTTGGAACAAAACCCATTAGATGACGGAGTCATCATATTTGCAGCGTGTCTTTACTGCCCCCTCACAGATCTTTAACTGATTTGTGACTGTGCATTTTTAACTTTAAAATGTCTAAGCAATGAGTTCATCATCCCAGCACCACCCACTCTGTGTCACCTTCAGCGTACATCAGACAACCACCATGACGTCAGGGCTCCTCTGTTTTTAATCTGTCTCCACTAAAAGCAGCACTTATGTCTTCCAACAACATTTTTCTGTAATTTATAATTATGAACATTAAGAACAGGTCATGCACTGCTCGGCCCACATCAATTCACGCCATAAAGAATATTTTCTGTGGCGAGTGAAACATTACGACATCGATGGGTGATGGCTTGCGCAAATGCTTTAATTTGATCCTAGACACAGGAAATCACAGTTCACAGCTTTCGATGACTGTGCAAGCTATTCTGTGCATGTGTCTCTGCTGTGGGAAGAAAAATCACTTACTGACAAATACCAGTGAGTTCATTACCTGAAAAAAATCAAGAAAGCTCTTCCTCTAAGAAATCATTCCACACTGCATGGAAAAAGCTGTCCATGTTTTGTGCCCTTTATAAACATTGATCCACTGTTTGTAAAGAAGAAATTGGTATTTTTTCTAAAGATAGAACAAATCTCCAGGCTTGTCAAGGAATGGAAATTGGTTACAAGATGACATGCCACCATGTTGGAGGTGTGACAGCAAAAGAACACTGCTGCTGCCGCTTTTTCCTGGTCCCCACACTTCTCATTGTCGGATGTGAACAGCTTACTGATGAACACAAGTGTGACATTTTCGCCTACAAGTTATGTCATAGAGAACAAATCACTGATACTGTAATCATTTATTTTGTTGTTACTCATCCAACACTGTGTGTGGTCTTTAATGACAAAATTAATTAATAATTGGCAATGAGCAATACTCTGTAAGGGTTGTTATTGTACTTACAGGACCGGGAGGACCAGGGGGGCCAGCATCACCCTGAAAATACAGCAAAGTAAAAATATCAGTCACCACAGACTGATGGAGTAGGACAGACATACGGCGACAAAGGGAGGAGAAAATGGAAAACAAATGAAGAAAAAATATATGCACTTGAGAAAGAACTTCTGAAAGCAAGTTGGTGACCTCAAACAGCTACATCAATAGTTTTTGGAGCAACAAGAAAAGCGCCAATAACATGACCAGGCTTCAGAAGAAAGAAAATATTAATTCACTGAATCTTGTTTCAAAGCATATTGTGATGGTGTGCATTTCATGTGCATCATGCTGTACTTATCTCGAGTGTATATATATATACTTAAACCATGCATAACCCCTTGTAATGGGTGCACCAAGGGATCCAGGGAACTGAACAGGGTTCTTAATTGTGATGCATTGCATTTAGGAGCCTCCATCCCTCCATTCATAATTTATAAGCTATAACTTCCCTGCTTTTAATAAAACAAGAACATACAGCACAACATCTGCACATGAACAGTGCAATAAACTGCTGAAAGGCACTCTGTACCTTACCAAACCTATACAATCTCTTACATTTTAATAACAGAAAAGGTTTTGGAAGTTTCTGGATCAAAATACACATGATAATAACAGAATGAAAAACAAGGGCTTCAAGGGTAACTCCACCAATTATACACATTAAAGAGTGGTTGCAGATCTTGGTGAATACTACTGCATTATGTGAAAAAATATTAGCGAGGGCTGCATGTTATCTAACAAACTGCCTCCAGTGATGTCACTCAGTGGCATTGTGGGTAATGTAGGCACCAGGTTTCGAGAAGGAAGAAGAATGTGTCGAATAATAAAGGCAATATCTCTGAATTATCTGTATTATTTTTGATTATTATTTCATAATGCAGCCAACAGGGCATTGCTAGACCAGTGGACTTGTTTTCAATACCATGATGCAACTAAGCGACATAACAGGCTTGGTAATGTCGGCTGGTCCTTCCTTTTGGTCCAGGCTGTATTGTCACTGTTCGGTTAATTGCTTTGACATTTTATGAAGACAATCATTGTTCACAGATGATGAATCCTACTGACTTTAGTGACCCCCTGACTTTTGAAGTAAAAGGTCACTTGACCTGTAGAATACACATACCATCATAATGCCCAGCAATATATCCCAAGGACTTTGGTGAGCCTCTAGCTAGTGCACAATTCACTGGATTCATGGATCGTCGTGAAGTTTCGTTCAAACATTTACGTGTCCAAAAGGAGGAATTGCAATCACTTTGGCGATTTAAAGACATTTCATTTAGCATCCTCACCCCCAGGTTTAAAGGTCACGCATGTAGGATCAAGTGTGCGGCGAGGTTGCAGATAACCATCAACTGTTTCCCCTATTTCCCACCCTTCCCTAGGGTGACTGCTAAAAACACGAAAAAACTTGAGAAAAAAACCTCTCCAGAGCCAGTGTTTGGTTTGCAGAAACACTACTGTAGAGAAGTGGTGGTGCAACATGGCAGACTCTGTGGAGGAGGACCTGTACCCTCTGTAGATCTATAAACGGCTCATTCTTTGAAAACGAAACCACAACAATTCTTAGTTTCAGGCAATTATCCACTAATTAAAACATAATCATTAATATGATATATGATTATATAAAAAACAAAGCGTTCTTTTTTAACACATGGCCCGACATTCCTAAAGAAGTTACAGTATTCTGCAACGTTCCAGATAAAAAGAGAAACTGAGGTAATTAAATAAAAGACATCAGGGCAAAATCGAAAAAAACCCTGCCTCTAGTTGATGCCTCCCACTGTGGGTTTCAGAGGAGAACAGGAGAAGATAACTAACTCTGAATTCTGGTATATCATACTAATTATATCGTTTGAACTACCTTGCCTCCAACACCTCTATCTCTGCTTTTCCTCAACTTTGCTTCCCCCTCCCCGTCCACTTCACTTATTGAGTCTCAGGGAGCACAAACAGAGGGGAATCATCACATATGACACATGACATTGACGTGACTTACTTTTTGTCCTTTCATCCCGTCGCCCCCCTCAGCACCTGGCTGACCCTGTGGGAGGAGGCCTTGGTTAATGACTCTGTAACACCATGGCATTGTAAATGTCACTGCAGGAATATACGTACAGGGTCGCCTCGGTCTCCTTTCTCCCCTTTTCCCACTGGGGCTCCAGACACGCTGTTCTCCCCCTGTATGTGAACAGAGCAGATCACTGACAATGACTGACAGCAAAGGCAGGCCAAAAAGACAGAGAGCTCAGAGAGTGAAACTAAGGCATGCACATATCTTATGAATAAGCAATCAGAAACAAATGATTTTAATTATTGTAGAAAAAAAGAAAGAGGCTATGAGACTGTGGTGCGCTACGTCCAGCAGGATAAAAACTCAAGCCCCTGTTGCACTGCAGCACTTTTCCTCGTTTCCATGTTAAAATCATTCCCCTGTCTGCCAATAGATGGCACTTTATGACTGCATGTGAGCTCTCCTTGGAGTATTTTTAATAGGATTTCTTCCTGTCAGTTATGTGTAGAATACTCTAAGTAAACATAACTGAAAAGCAAATGTACTTGCACCTCGGTCAAGACACAGAGTGAATGAATAATCAGCAAAATCCGTGATAGTTCTCTAAGATTTTTAAAAAAAAGATATGCAGGAGACCCATCATACTCCATGCTCCAATATTTCTCACATTCTTAATACCAGTTATTATTTAAGCAGTTCAGCAGAAATAAGTTGAATCATCAGCTGAGTGCATTTAGAGCAGGAGAAATGCATGCTTTTACACCTCCCGACATGCTCAAATAAAACTCTTCATATTATATTTGGTTCTTTTCCAACAGTAACACACACAAGAGAGAACAAAAAAAAAAAAAAAAAAAAAAAAAAAAGGTTGTTCATCAAAGATTATTGTTGTTTGGTGCGACTTGTATAGAGATTTGTGGGAAACGCTTCAGAGGCTCTGGGCTCAGATATCATGGAGCATCTGTTTAGCAATCTGAGGAGACAGGAGGACATCTGAGAAAGGTTGCAGCGTATTTTCACACTCCTTAAGCGCCGCCTGGACTTTAACAGACAATAATTGCCATTCACTTGTGGCCCCTCCCCCGCTCCTCACGACAGCAACCCTGATACCATTCATTTAATAAGATATAGACACTGTTTCCCCGTCCAAATTATGAGCTGTTATAAAGTCAGCAGACTGCTACCATGTATGAACAGATGGATTGCCCTATTAATATTTTAGGCGGGGACGACGTACTGGTGACAAAAATGACTTTGAGCACTAATTGAATTCTGTGCGGCTTTATCAACCACATGGGATCTCGTGAGTTTACCAGTATAATCTTACCAATTATATCGCTGTTTTCATGTTATTAGTCAGAGGCCTGTTTCTTAGCAAAGGTTGTACAGTATCCACATAGGACACTGGTTTCCCACTGTTGAGGCAGTTTGCAGAGTTACGACTGCCATTCAGTGCATATTGTATTCTGCGATAGACTCATGGCAAGATATTTCTGTCTTTATCACTGCTAGATCTCCATTGAAAATCAATCAAAGTCAATTTATTTGGCAGAGGGTTATGTAACAAGTTGATAAACCTTTCAAATTAGATTAACTGCAGCACGGCCAGTATTTATCCAGATTATCGCTGTATTTACACAACGAGAAAGCCCAGCGTGTATAGGACGGGGAACTGGACCACCTGTGGAAGCTGGTGGGTGATGTTGACTTTCAGACACCTTGAGTCATCAAACTGCAATTAAGCCTGTCTGCGTCCCTCTCAAGTCTCTCCATCAATATCTGCAGCGTTCTGTCAGAGCCCATTTGAGACTGTCAGTGGGAGATACAGTTATGGAGATGTGATTCATGAGAACGCTGTCTTCCCGGCACATCATTCGCCGAGCAGACCCTCTTTCTTTTTTTTCCCCCCGCTTTAAAACATTCACACTCTGCTGAGTGAGCGAGAGGGGGCTCAACTCGCACAGATGTTACTCAAGCTGCAGTTTAGTCTGGCTCATGTCTGTTTTGTCCGAGCTAAAAAATGCACAAGGACGGCCCCTGAGAAGAAGTGGCGAATCCCCGATGCCGCTCAATTATTTCTGCTCAGGGAATCTGTTACTTCCCATTCCTCTCTGAGGTGTGACGGTTTAGCTCCTCACACGTATCATGTCGGATTGTGTAAATTCCTTTAAATGCACAGCCTTACTTGTTTCCCTTTAGCAGATTCGAATGTGAGGCGATTCTCTGAGACAAGCGAGTTTTCTTGTCATCCACAGTTAGCGTGAATTTATAATGACAAGGCTAAGATTGTATCCGTAATGTAAGGGCATGACTGATTCATGACAAGGGCAAGGCTGGCATGCACATTTTATGTAAGCATTGGAGCACTCAAACAACGTTTCTCAGCACCACATCTCTAGGTAACATGAGTAAGATTCAATGGTCTGAAAACGAATGCTTTAATCATATTCTAAACCTTTCATCCAATCTCAAATGGCAAGCTTTGGTCTCCTGCAGGTGATACTTTTGACATCCTTTATTTAGTTGAATGGCGTAACAGGTTTTTCTTTTTAATACACTTGTAAACTTTATACACTGGTACACAATAATTACAATGTTACATGGATTTAACTTTATGTGACCTTTGCAAAGGAAGTGGTAATTATGTTGATTCATCAATCTCAGAGCTTTTTTTTCTTTTCTGCTGAGTGAAGGTTTAAGTTTAATGGCCTAATTTTGCTTCAAGTGCGATTATAAAAAACTTAATGAAGCTACCTTCTGTTTGTCTTTTTATTCTTAAAGGTGCAATATGTAAGATTTAGCCACCACTTGAATTCACACTTCAAACAAACGGGTTTGGGTCTGTTACATCACCAGAGTGTCAGCCAATCGCTGCTACTTATATCTGCCATTAGCTTTCTAGATCAGTTAGCTGTGCAGCTATTGGTCCAGAACTGGAAGTTCAGAGAGGTATTTTGAGAAAAGAGGGGCCAGGGCTAGCTGGTTAGCATGCTTACTTCAGCACAATTATGTAGATGTCTTTGTTCTAAGCAGACACTACGGGGCCAGACTTTATTTAAAAGATAAATAAATGTGTCGTTGCTACTAAAATAATTTCCATCATAACTGTTTTTGAGGTTGCTAGGTATATATGCTAGATATGCTAGATATGTTTTTTCCTCCTTCCTAGCGACTGCAATTCCATTTGTTTTGAGGCATAATAAGTGTGTCCTCATACAGGCAACTTTCTTTTTCAAGGTTGGTCAGCTGACACTTCTCCTTCCTCTGGGCAGAGGGAGCAGGAGGAATTCTGCAGCCCGAGCTGACATCCCAGCAAACGATGCACCTATACATCAAATGAACAGCTGCGGTCAAGAGGTTGTCCACTACACAATAGCTTTCACTCTCAGCGTGATCACAAGCGGGCCACTGGAGGCGTGGTGGGTGGGGTTGGGTTTGTGACGGCAGCAGGTAGCAGCGGAGACAGCGGGAGGGCTGGTAGAGGTTCATGTTTGAGAGTTTTTTACACTGCATATCTCATGCGCCTCTGGTGAGCTACAGCACCCCTGGGCTTCATGAAAATGATTGCGGATCCTTTTTGCAAAAGCACTGTACGTAATGGCCATCTGTCTGTTTGGAATGTGAGCCGCGAGTCATGCTGTGCCGCGCTGCAGGAGGCGCATAGTGGGAACAGCTATTTAACTTGCACAGCAGATAGGCTACAATTGACTGAAAGGTGCCATTTGTGGCGAGAGAGCTCTGCCCCTGACAACGAAACACAAAACTGTCAGTCAAGGACGGGAGGTCCAGTCACACATGTGTCTGGCGGCCTTCTCTGGGACAACTACTTACACGCATTACATCTTTATACAGACAACACACTGCAGATGATTAAAGTCCTCGCCTATTTGGAGGACTGCTACAGTGAAAACTGCTCCGTCATCTTGACAAGTCACCCTTGCTGGAAGTGCAGGTAAGGGCCGGTTTATCAAACGCGGAGACAGCTCAAATCGACTTTAAATGCCACATGCCAGTACTTTGTTTTGTGATGAATAATGTTTTGAGTTATACCTTGACACCTGCTCCTTCAGAGGTTCCAGAGGGACCCTGCAATTACAAGCAATGAAATAGTCTTTTCACATAGAAGGAGGATAAAAAGGATTTCATGTCACAGTGCGATTATATGAACACTGGTGAGCAGTATGTTATTTATTTTTCATCATCACCCTTTAACCATCCTAACCCCTATTTATAGCGCTGAGTTTACTTGAAAAATGTCCATTTAATACTGCTGGATTACATTTTCTAACCTTTGCACTTACGCTTGCTGTCATAAAGATGTGGCTTGCCCCAAGCAGTCTATAGATTATCTGCGAGCATGTCTTTGTTGTGTGCCTTTCACAGACTCTCCTGTTGTCCCGCAATGGTAATTTGACTTTGAAAAATAACCGCTGCCCCCTTCAACTGTGAGCATTGTCCTGTTGCCAATGGACAAGAGAGAGTGATGCTCGGGTGTGTGTTTTGAATAGATGATTTTGCCCCTGAGATCTACCTCAGCAAAACAGGTGACTCATAAATGCCAATACCAGGTGATGGAGGCAAAGCTGGCACATGCTAGGGGTATCATCAGGACACTGCCATTTAGAAATGTCACACCTTCTACATCCTGTCTTTCTTTTGTCCTATGACTTTGTGTCCTACAACTTTACGAGTTATTAAGGAGGCAAGGGATTCTTTGAGTCACGCGGGAGAGGTTTAACAGTGAGCAGCTCGATTATACTAGAGATAATTGAACCTATTGAGCATAACGGTGACAGAAGCAGAGCAGAATCTTTCTGTATTTCTGGATGAAGTAAAATAAGACAAACCCTTCGTCCCGATCGAGAGCGTAATCAGGGCAATAGGGCATGAAAATAATTGGACACCCAAAGCATCAAAGCTACATGATGCCTAAACAGTCGCGTTTGTCCTGACATCAAAGCAGTTAAGAGTCTGACAAGCTGTCTCCTTTAACGCATCGCAGAGTTTGTGCCCTTTAGTGTGTGGGTCACTACACAAACACACAAACCGCGTCTGGGATTGGTTTGGATGCCTGAGGAAAAGGCCATAATTCAAGGAGTCAACTGGCCTTACAGGCAGACTTGGCCTACTCATCAATACAGAGCATTCTCAAGTGCTACCTTAATATACCC
The DNA here is from genome assembly GCA_900302685.1 of Spondyliosoma cantharus. Lineage (NCBI taxonomy): Eukaryota > Metazoa > Chordata > Actinopteri > Spariformes > Sparidae > Spondyliosoma > Spondyliosoma cantharus. Next base: position 47,679 of record OMLP01012614.1, read on the forward strand.
GTTGTGGGTTTGTGCTAATAATACAGCCTGCTGGCAGCAGTATGGGGCAATGGGAGAAGATTTTAAGGAAATCGATACAGCATGGGTGATTGCTCTTTTTAAGCTATATTGCATGTCTGCTGTGACTGTTTGATTTCGTTTGCTTGTATTATTACGATAGCTTTTCGTAATGTGTCCAATTTTAGCCAGGTTCTCGACTGAAAGAGGCATCGGTAATCTCAGGGAAATTCTTGGTGAAATTAAGTCAAATTGAAATTGATTTTGAATGGCAGAAAAGCTGGAAAATGAGGTGCTGCTATTTCGTACTGCCTGTACCTAGCTGTCAGTGTTAATCTTTTGGCTTCATTTGCAGACACTATTAAGTAATTATTCTTTACTTTGACACTGAAACATGAAACTAAAAGTGTCTCGTTGTTTTCAAATAGTAGTATTACCTCCAATCAGACGTCTGCACAAATGTGTGTTAATGTCTGAATTACTGCTGTATATTTATCACTTACAGGTGGGCCTCTGGGTCCAGGCTCCCCCGCCTTTCCTCTCCGTCCCTAAGGAAGGCATAAAGAGAAAGGAAAAAAGAAAAAAAGAATAAGATGAGTGAGATGCAACAACAGGTGTAGCTGGGCATACATGCTGCCAGCAATTAAGGCTAGACAGCAACTCCTGTCGCAGTCTCTAATTTGCTTTTAATTAACAACAAGAAAACAGCTTAATTGCCGCACCCCGTGTGGCCCACTAGTCTTTGTTCCCTCCTCTGGTTTACTGCCTCCTTTCCAGCTGTGTGAGTCCCTCGGTGCATTAATCAAACGGAGGAGCAGTAACAGCAGCAAACAGGCCAAGACAGCCAGTGCTGTCCAGAACTGAGAAAAACGAGGTCAGAATGAAGCGACTATTTTGATTTCTGTTTTTTGACATTTCGTGAATTGCAAAAGGCCCCAGTGCTTGAGATTCTGCGAGTCCTGAAAAGCTGACATCTTAATGAGATGTAATGCAATCTGAACCAAACCAAAGTTGGTATAATTTACATCAAGAGGGGTTTATGTCCCCGCGAGAAAAGAGGATAAAGCTCTGCGGATATCCTTACAGCTATCCTATAAACTGGCAGAGCATCACTGGCTGTGTCTTATGAGGAGTGCCTGGAATTAGCTGGCTTTCACACACACACGCGACGGATATAAAAATCAGCTCAATTAGGAGATGGTAATACTCTTGCCGATATCAATTCACTGTACAGCAGCTGTAATCAACGGCAGAAGCGCGAGACAATGCAGATATCTGCATCACGGCTAAATATGATTACCTCTTTCTAATGGGAGTTTCATCATTTGACACAATTGCTACATTGAAACATTTCTCTTCTACTGTATGTGTCAGTGCGGGTGACAAAAACACTTCTTCCCTCCACTGAGTTAGTGGTGGTGTAGATCTGTGGAGAGGGAAGGATCAGTGGCTGCCTAAAGAAAAGCAGAAAATCACAAAGCAACGCCCCCGATTCTTCCCTCTGACACTCCATGTACGCAGACTTTGATTAACTGGGTCGAATTTGACATGTGCGTTTGCCTGCAACAAAGACAAAGGGAGGAACTTCACTGAGAGCCATTGCTTTTAATCATCTGTTTTCACGTGCGCTCGTGCTTATGTGCCTTTCTCTGTTTGCAGTCCACAGATTACAGCATTATGAAAACAGGGGAAGCCACGGTGTAGTACAGTAAATATTAACTTTAATAATGACACAGTAGAAGCAGTGTGTGCCTACTCATGGGAGTTGCACGCCGCTGTTTGATGTACCAACGCTGCCCCGGCCAGCCTCTTTTCATCATCTGTGTTAATGTGGCTCTGAGGCTACCCGTGCTTTATCACGAGCGTGAGAAAGCGCTTAGTCGAGAAGAGGTGGAAGATGTCGAAATGCGTTGATGTCGTTTGCTTCAAATGACTGACACTAAATTACACCTGGGAATTACCTCTTTGAAATGAACTTGAGGTTGGTTACCTCTGTCGAAAGCGAAGAGCAGTCAGAGTAGCAGCCAAAGTATTCAATCTATCTATTCAATGGGTGCTACATCAGGTGTAAAAAACATCAGTTTTATGTACAGTAAAGGATCTTTTTCTGAAAAACTGACAATGATGAGCCTGACACTGAATCATTCCTACGTTTGCAAAAAGAGCAGACTGTTTGTTTTGGCCTTGGCTCCTGAAACTGCCCTTTCTCCCCTGAACTCCACAACAAAAGCAGATTACACAGATAAGTAATTTGGCTAATGAATATTTCATCCGCTATTATTCCAAGCAGGTCATGAATTATGCAGTTTTCAAAATTATTTCTCCACATTTGCCCTTAAATCTCTTTTAACAGCACAGCACATGCAAGTTTTATGCCCATGTATTTGCATATTATCATCAAATAAACAGTGGTACTGTAGATCTCAGCTTTCAATAAACGGAGTCAGAACAACTAAATGTCAGTCTGGGGTTAAGTCTGAATTATTATATACAGGCCTGAGGTTTAGTTGCACCATTACCTATAAGGGTTATTAGGTGCACATATCCTAAAATGAGTGCATTGTAACCTGATGGCCCTGCAATAAATCCCACCTGTATGGTTATCATAATAATGTTCAGTGTTTGTTGAATGAGATGTAGAGAGTAGTCGGCACTAGAAATAGTCATTTTCAACTTGTTATTTTCGAATAAACTTAACTTATAGTGTCTATTTATATTATTATATACTCTATATTTTTGTTAAAGGTACAATATGTAAAAATCTTACGGTGAAATCTTAAAATAATACATGTAAAATCATCAACAGAATGTGAAGGAATAACAGTTTTATTTTGATGGTATGAAGTGTCTGAAGTTGGCATGCTCGCCCTGACTCATTTCAGTCCAACATTATAAAAAACAGCACCATGGCTAACCAAACTAACTAGATAATGGCAGCTACAGTTAATGGTTACTCTGGTGATGTACTATCCCATGTTTGTTTTGAGTATTAATTGAACAGGCAGCCGATTCTTACATATCGCACCTTTAATGTACCCGTTTAAATTGCTTATTGACATTATTTTCTCTGAAATGTTACGTCTTCCTATTGTCAACTGTTAGTTTATCAAAAAAAATGAGTGACCATTGCTAATGTTAACAACGGTGGCTAAATGCTGCATCCAAGATGAATTTATGTATTCGCTATGTGATTGTGTTCACCAGATGAAAATGCAAGCTTAACAATCAGGCACGTTTCTGAACGCTTTTTTGTTACGCTGGATATTGTATTCAATAAATTTTAATAAGCAGCTTGTCATTTTTTGTCAGATAAGGGCAAAAGGTACTAGTTCTGTGCAAGGTGCCACACATTGTTTCACATATAAGAAATAAATAAAATATATATATATATGTGTATATGTAATGTTCCAATTTTCCTCATGGGGATTAACAAAGTATTTCTGATTCTGATTCGGCAGCATTCCAAATACGATTCGGTTACTGAGGAATATTGTGCTCAAATGTGACTGTTTTCATTGAGTGTTTTCTTACGTTTAGACTACTTATCTAGTCTACATTTAACCATTACGTTTACGCTTGTGCTAATGCATCTTAAGGTGATTTGATTTGTTATACAGAGAGGTGTTTCTAATATTCAGTCTACATAAATGGGGTGGACACACCTCTAAGTGTTAGCTGAGTAGCCAAATGTAGAATCTACACTGTAGATAAACTTTGTTGGAGCTTTTCTTCTTTGATAACATATTCATTCAATATTTAAGAAAACCAACGGCTCAGACCGTCATTTTTTCTATAATAAAGCATTCCATGGCAATCCATCCAACGACTACACCAGGTGACCTTGGGGTTAGACTGACACTTAGCACGCTGTCCCCAACAAATCTGTGCACAGTGACAAGAAATAATTAGTCCAGAGCACAGCTGTCATCACCGTTTGCACTCAGTTGACTCTCCAAACTGAAACACCTGCCAGTGACACAGCGAGATAACTGCCTCTGAAGGGACATGCTGGACATACTAATCAAGATGCCTGCAGCTACCGTAGTGCCCATGAGCACCCTGATATTACAACAACTGTTATCACAAGTTTGTGAAGTGCTTTAGAGTATTAACACAGGGTTCAAAGTTTAATTCTGTGTTAATGCCATTTTCAATAATTTGATGAGTTTGAAATGTCATGTTTTGACCTCCATGACTTTTGTAAAGTGTCACTAAAGGGAAACGCTGACATTTTTGAATTGAGGCCATTTATTAATGTTTTTTCTTCACTTCTTTTAAAACTGTTTGTTGGCTTGATGTCATTGCAGGGAATAAATGCTTATTTGTATTACCTGAAATGAAAAGCTTTACTGAAGCATATATATAATGTCACCCCGGAGCACAGACACATGTGATGCTAAAATAGTGATGATGAATGTTTCTTTGATCAAGAATATCATTATCTAGACTGCTCATTTTCCCAGATTCCAAGCAAATTCCATGCACTCTTGACATTATCTGTCTTGTTGATTTACAGTGTTTCTGGTGAAGGAGGTAGACACAACACATGAAGAAAGACAGAGAGAGTTAGAGGTGACATGCAATCCAAAGCAGTCTCTAGGCAACGAGGATGAACAGGAGACTGAAATCGTGGACTTCAACACCAAATAAGATAAGAAAGAAACAGAGAAAGAAAGAAAGAAACAAATAAAGAAACAAACAAACAAAGACAAACACGTGAGAGACAATCTAAAACATGAGAAAAGTGTTACAAAAGCCAAAAAATAAATAAATAAAGTAGTAAAATAGTTTCTCTGTGATGTAAAGAGCAGCCTGCAGTTGGATTTGGACCATTAGGTAAATGGATATTTTGCTCTGCTATATTCAAGTCTTTATTCTAAACTTAACACCACCTGAGTTTGCCAAAATGCCATAGTAAAATATGTCAACATGATGATAATTATAACTTAGACTGCAAGCCCAGCCAGCAGCATCTATGAATCTTTTCTTTCAGGTTAAGCCAACCTTAACTTTCTCATTTCCTTTTCAGTTTCCCATTCATCTCTCCCTTTGTGTATAATATCACACTCCACTGTTACTCTCATCTCATCCCTCTCTGCTGTCTCCTGTTTTTCCTGTCATCTCGCCTTCCTTCTCCTGTCTCTTGTCACTTGCCCCGTTTCTCCCTCACCCAACTTCCAGCTCCTCTTGGATCACCCCTGCAATCTCTGTTGCTATGCAACGCTCAGTGTCCTATAAATTTGACAACATCCTAGTGCTTGATTATTATTTG
>OMLP01012614.1:52967-71134 GCA_900302685.1 Spondyliosoma cantharus
CCTTCAGGTCATTGCGGTAGATTAGAGGAAGGGGGGGGGGGGAGAGGAAGGCGAGGAAAGAAATAAGGGATGTGAGGGAGGGGAAGGAGGAAGAGAAAGATGAAGGGATTGTGACAGTGAGAGTGGGAGTGAAATGATTAGCTTCTCAGGTAAATGAAAGATGGGGCGGCAAGACGAAACACATATTCAATAGTATTATTCATCTATTCTGTACCGCTCTAAAAACCTGCAAAATCATATAACCGCGATGTGAAAGGCACTTTGATTTAATTCAATAATGGGGCTACTGAAGCTAGAGTGAGTTGAGCTGGGGTAAGGAGGAGGCCTCAGCAGACTGACAGCGCATTCTGAACTCCCAACTTAATCCACATGGATCCCAGCCACGACTGGTGTCAACTCCGCCACAAGCTGCAAAGTGTAGAAGTGAAGCACAGACATGGGGCCCGGCTCAGTCCTACAACACAAGCCCCAATCTGAGAGCAAAGTCAACAGTGACAGCGACACACAGCAGAGGCACTCGTTTATGATGACTCCATAATCCTTATCCCAAATGTCAACATGTTCCCTGAGACGTTCCATGTCCAACCCCAGAACCGGGATAACACAGCAGTATAAAACGCAGAAGCCAGAACGTGACGTGTTTTTAGCAATAAAGCGGATATACCATCAAAAAGCCACATAATCCACCTGACAAATGTCCCTGTCATGAGGGGTCAGAAGATAAGCCAGAGAAGCCTTCTGAAATGAACACCACAGGACCGAACTCCAACCTGAGACACAGAACGGAGGGGCTATTTTCCCTTTTATATGCAGAGATGCCTTCAGTCAGTGAATCAGTTTCAACTCATTTTAACATTTGAAGTTTTAGCATATTTCAAACACAATATTTCATCTTTGATTTTACATTATTATACATAAAGTCCACTAGAGCTTCTAGTCGTCACTATCTCGATTTTATATTAACATTCACTCTCTACTAAAATTAAAAAAAAACATTTGCTTATCTTGAAATGACCTTCTTATTTCTAGCACACGTTGTACATTACTGCATCAGCTACCAAACGCAGCCCTCTAATATTTTCTTAAAGGAGACATATTATGCTCATCATATTTTGGGTTACCACTACAATAGGTGTAGCTCGGCGGGTAGAGCCGGTCGGCTAGTGATTGGAAGGTCGCTGGTTCAAATCCCGGCTCCGGGCTGGGTTGAGCTGCATGTCGGATTGTCCTTGAGCCAGATACTGAACCCCACATTGCTTGTCAGTGTGGGCCCTGCGATGAGCTGGCGACTTGTCCAGGGAGTACCCTGCCCTTGCCCAGAGACGGCTGGGATTGGCTCTAGCAGCAACACCCCATGGAAAGGGATAAAGCGGTTATGGACGATGATGACTACAATAGGTTTATATAGCGTGCTTTATATAAAGGCAACATATCAGGTTTCTCACACTGTCCAGTGCTGTAGCTCTGAGTTCTCCCTCACCGATACACTCTGTTTTGTCTCTCAAAGCCCACTCTCCTAACCCTAACCCAACAACAGAGCAGCTTAGCTAAATCAATTCTTACGTGCCGCAGTTAAAGGCAGAACTACTAACGAGGCGTTTCAGGAGTGGTATTTTCTGTGGGAGAGAAGAGCTTCATTATTCCAGAAGAATAATGGCAATGACATCAATTTAAAATAAATAATCACAGAGAGAATATGAATACAAGTAATATGAGTAATGACACAGAAATAACACAAATAGGGCCGCAACTAACGTTTATTTTCATTGTTGATTAATCTGTTGATTATTTTCAAGTTTGACCGATTAGTTCTTTGTCCTATTAAATGTCAGAAAATCGTGAAAAATTTCGGATCAAGCCCTGGAAGATGTCCTCAGGTGTCTCGTTTTGCACATACCTTAAAGATATTCAGTTTAGTTTCATAAAGGAGCGACGAAACTAGAAAATATTCACAGTTAAGAAGCTAGAATCAGAGGATTTTTAATTTTTTTTCTTCTTGTAAAATGAATGAAAACGATTAATTGGTTATCAAAGTACTCGGCAATTAATTTAATAGTTTAAGGTTGGTGCACTGGACTATTGAAATTCTCAGGGAGTAGAGCTAGTGTGCATACAGATGCTCAACAAACCTTCACTATTAACCAAATGTAGCCTGCTTACAACAAAGGCTCATCACAGGAAGTCTTTGGTGTGGCACTTTTCTTTCCTCGGCCTGTCTCATGTGTGACACCGAAGTTTAATGTCCTGAAGGGGAAACTATCTGACATTACCAAGCCAAGTTGGTCTGCAACAATGTTATGCAGCTCATGGGAGAGATGACCTTTTCTTGACTGAAAAACTCACATGCCACTCCCACACTTTCTGCCTGAGCTGAGTCCTGTCTCCCTCTGGGGACATGTACTCAGGCCACCTGAGCCTTTTGTCTAACTGCTATACTGCATTTAACTGGAACTGACTGTGTAGCTTGTGAGTGGCAGCTGTATTTGCTTGGTACACAAATGTGTACAACACCGTGAAGATGATAAACCCTCATAATATCAACCTCGTCTCATTTAACAACACACAGAGCAAAAGAGAAGGCGGTAGGGAGTTTTTCTGTTATTTCTGTCTGTGCGCAAGGTGTACTTTAGCTGTGCAGTGAGGGAACAAAGACAAGGAAAATCACAAACCAGTTGTGAAAGGATGATTTGGACACTGAAATATACACATGGACATCTAGAAGTATGAACTAACAAACACAGGCAGATGCTGCATGCACACAAGTGAGAGAGGTCGCCACAGCACAGCCTGTCACAATATTTGTTCCCTTGTGAAAATGCTTGTCCGCTCCTGGCCTTTTGAAAGATGGAAAGAAGGACATTGCAACCAGATGCATACGATCCCCTCAGTCCTTCGGTCAAACCTGCTGTCCCCTGGGATCATTTGTGGCATCCACATTCAAACAAGATGCAGACAGTTTGGCAAACTGCCACCACAAGCTAATTTATTCTGTAATTAATTCTGAAATGTCATCCTTTCCCCTTGCAAATATTTTCCAATTTCTCATTTAAAGATTTGCATAATGAGCATAAAGAACAGCATAAAGTTTGTACAAGGGATCCCTCAAATATCAAGATTTTTGTAGCGACCTCTTGAACCCTTTCACCGTGTTTGTGGCTGCTGCATGTATCTAATTATTAAGTGATGTGTTTGGAGTATGAGCACTACAATGTCAGTCTGTTAGAACGAAAGGTTGATGTGTCTGAAATATAGAGCAGAGAAGTGAGGAAAAGTCAACAATGTAGTTCTTCACTGTGGTTTTATGAGAAAAAATAACTATCCAATAGGCACATTCTCAGCTTCACCTACTTTAATAATATTTTCTCACATGTATACTACATCACCCCAGCTGCTTCTGGGCGTTAGCGTCAAAATACCAACTGAGTATCAGCTGGGGACGGGGGCCAAATATTCAGTGAATTCACATCAACTATGCTGCTCAATATGCTGCAGTTGACATATTTCTCACCGAACCTGTTTTCACTGTGTCAAATCAACCATCAACGCGTCTGAGGGATATATCGATTATACTGCTCGCTTGAAATGTCACAAAACACAGATCGCTGCCTCACCTGCCTCTGATTAAGAATCCAATTAGAGACAGACAGTGCAAACACCCTACTTCTGACTGCCCTCATTGGTTGCCATCTTAGGACACTGCACAAGCTTAGAAAATGCCTGGGCACTGGAGCTTGCTGAGATCCCTTGCACTTGGTAAAAGCCTCAATAAAATAGGATTTGTTCCAGTTGTTTACTGAGGGTTAAGAGGAGCGGCCGGGGCAGGAAGAGAACGGCAAAGCCGACAGCTGCCTGGCAGGGGCTCAAATGCAGCTTAGCATTTTTCACCATTCTGACTGGCACACAATGCTCTCTTTAACTCCCAGCCATCTAAATATTCAGGGACGTATAAAGAGATGGCTGACACTGCAGCCAACTTAAGACAGAGCTCAGCTGGCCAAGATTGCACCTATAGTCTCTTGGCTGAAGCTTTCCATGAAGGCTTTCCTCACAGAGACTCAATCATAGATCCCATGTGACTAAACGGTGATTTGTGCATGTGCCACTAGATGGCAAACTAGCTTCATCACAGATTTTGCACATGGCGGGAGACAGAGCCAATGAGGCAAGCGTAAGCTCTCTATGAGAGTGGATAGATGTCCTCAATGCATGAATGTATGATGTGTGTTGGGTAACATCCCTAATTAGGCAGTCTGGCAATTAGGCACTGAATACCGTATAGGAGATTTTTTTTGTAGAGGGCTTACAACAATGAGAGAAGAAGGTAATAGACGAGAGCTAGAAGCTGTGTGAGAGTGAGAGACAATCATTTTCATACCGCATTATGCCTCTTTTCAACCGCCACACAATACAAAAAGGGACACAGGTGGCATTACAAGGGTACCCAGTCATAGAACGCAGCGTATCATTGTGTGGAATAACCATTATAGAGCTATTTCCACCAACATTAAAGTCCCACTACCACACAGTATGCAAACACTAGAGGCAAAGGCAAACACGGGAAATGCAGACAGCGGATGTCTATGGAAACTAAGCCAAGGAAGTCCCAAGGGAGCCTGAGAAGAGCTCTTTACAACAGCCACGTCTCTACCACATCTTCAGCGATGAGTTTTAAGAGCTCATTGACTTTAACAACTCCTAAGGAGAGGAAAGAGGGCTGATGATATTATCGGAATTTGCATTTTTATGTGGTGTAGACGATAAATCTATATTAAACCATGGGCTCAATCCACACCTATCAGCCGAATATCTTTGCAGTGTTCCCATGCAAGCTGGGTGCCTGGTGCACCGGCTCCTCACAAGGCCGGCGCTGCCTCCTGAATGTTCTCATCTCCTAATGGATGCTGTTATTAGTCTTGGCTCTTAGAAATTCCACAGTCTCATCTGGACTTTTTGGCCGTATTATTCATCCGGAGCAGATTGCTCCCGTCCTATGTTTACAGATACAGAGTGTTTCATTAATGCATTATCCAACAAGTGAATGGGAGAGGCTGAAAATCTACTTTCAATAAAACCCTGGTTCATTTTACAAACCAAATATTTGAGTTCAGAGAGAATACACTGTGCAAAGATCCACAGGGCGCTCACTCCGGGTACTGTAGCCCTTGGCGAGTCTTATGCTTCATATCACTCACCACGCATAACAGATTATACTAAGGTCCCACACACAACCATCTGTATAATATCAGGCCACTGTAAATGGGCTGCACCCTGGCATGCCATTAAAGTGGACACAGATGAATGTATCTAAATTGGTCGCGGGCAGGATGAGAGTGTGAAGAATCAGAATATAGATGACAGGCTGTAGCAGTGTGTTGTAAGGGATGCAGCCTCCCACTACCGCGCCTCTGTGTTCTGCAGCGTTCAGGGCTACGCCGCCCCCTCCCCGTCCAGCCTCCTTTCCCCCTGCACTCTGAGCTCTCTCTGTCCTCCTCCCTCCTCCCGAGGAAAAGACACACATAGATAGAGCTTACTCAGGGGGGGAACGCTTCAATCCAAGCATCTTGGATTCAAAATGCCATTTTGAAGGTATTGACATTCTCAGAAACTCTGTCCCGTCCTTAAAGGGACAGGTCACCCCCAAAATCAAAAATAAATCTGTTTCTCTTATGTGTGTTATATGTAGTACCACGCACAGAAGGGAGCGTCCTACTCACGGATGAGAGGCGCTGGATATAAACATTGATGGTGTCCTCGGCTGATTTATCTAGCTTAGTTATCCTCTCTTCCATGCATAGATGCTAGCTTACTTTGTGGTGATAGTTTGGTAGAAAGAAAATAGTTCCTATATAAAACCGCGGTCTGTTGATTTTCCTGAACAACCTGAAAATGATTTCTGGAAATACTTTTGTTTTTTTCTTTTTTTTTCTTTGAGCACCAGAAGCTGAGGGTCATCTAGTTAGATTATATTTGATAGAAGACAGACATCTACATTTGCTATCTCCAAATCTCTGAAACTCACACCAAAACACTCTAGATGGATAAATAGCGCTAGAGGCAAGGAGAATAATATGTATTATTCGTTTAGGGCTGGACTGTCCCTTTAACCTGACCTAAAATGCCCAGGAGAGTGTCTTTGTACATTACTAGACTATTTGGAGCCAGAGAAAATCCCATTGTTTGGATGACTGAAGCCAACGGTGTAGACCACGATACCTAGGACAGTCACCGGGGCCAGTCACCTCCTGTCCACTGACATAACTCAAGGAGTCGAGTGAATTCAGTTCAGCTGACCCTATCTGACACATGACACTCCATTAGTGTTGCTATGACCTGGCAGACACCGAAACAACATTCGAGAATGTTGGAGAGGTTTTAAACACAGGCCAAGGGGATGCCAGGCCCTGATGAATTCTGACACTGGGGCGACACGGACGCGTCGACTACTCGTAGTGTCCCTGCTGTGTTGTACAGCATCGTCTCCTGAGAAAGTCGCAAGGTTCTAGATGTGCGAACGAGGGGCAGCGCCCTGGCCAACTATATCAAGCCTATCTAATGCTCAGAGGATGTGTTGACCTACATTACCCCTTGTTGAACATCAGCTTTCTACACGTACAAACACACTGACTTACCGACACGCACACACAGTGACTATAAAAGCCAGTGAACAATGTGCAATCAAATTGGCCCTCTCAAAGTCTTGCCCCCTGTATTCGTCCCTGTAATTAATTGGCCAATTAATGTGTGTTTATTCTGGACACCCATGGATGTAGCCATACTGGAGGCTCTCTGGGAAAGACGAGAGTCAGACAGATAAATCAAAGCTCTGTGCATCTGTCCTTGCATGCGCCAAACGCTTCCCTCTGTAACCCTCCTCTTTCCCAACTGGGCCCAAATGTGAGACCTTTTCAGAGCCAATCAGGTCAAATCTTTGTTCCATCCCTCCTCCCAATGCACTTGACATTGACAAGATTAATTGCCTTGTGCACTGGGCAAAAGTGTTACCTCCTGGTGTAATACAGGTGTCAAAAACGTGGCTCTCTGGATTCCCTCAATATGAATTTGGACAGAGAGCGAGAGAGAGGGAGGGAGGAGAATAACCTATCCCGTTCTGTTTGACAAAGGGTTAACAAATCCTCCCCCTGCTTGTAAAAATCGCACAGGGTGTAAATCTAGCCATAAAATCTCAGCTGTGAGCCCTGCTGACCTGTAAATTCTTCTCTCCGTGCTACTCTGCCATTGAGCTTTGCCGGGTTGGGCCAGAACTGTAACTACATATCTGCATCACGCTACTGTATTTAAACGCTGCTTTAAAGACACAGACCATCGACGATGAACACCAACTGTGTCTCAATGGTTAAACATAGGTGCTACGTGTATGTGTACAGCAATATACTGTATGTTCAAATGAGTTACTGTGTTTCATTCCAGTTTGTAAATATGCTTAAATTGAGTTATGAAATGAATGAAAAGACGCCAAATGTTGCCGTGAAGGTGACACATCTCTGACAAACCTTAATCAAATTAACAACCATGATCTATCATTTCTATATCTTCAATGTAAAATATATTAATATATATATCGGGTATATTAAACAGATCAGTAGCATATCAGATCAAAGTCCGATACAGCGTATCTTGTGCGCTGGCTCCTGTTAAAAAAGCTTTTTTGGGAGAATTAATTCATCAATATAGCTGTGTGCTGAGCTGGACGACAAAAAGCTCTAATTAGATAGCTGCTGCACTTTTATGCATTTACTGTATCACCCAAATCAGCGGCAGCCTCCCGTGGAGTACTTCTGGCAGGAAGGCTGGTATTCTCACCAGGGACTCGTTACTTAATAATCTCGCCCTGCAGGTGCTCTGGTAGAGGTCAACAGTCTGTTACACTTGCATCGCTGTTCATGCCTGCCTCCACCTATGGAGCGGGGAGCCGCTGCCAAATGTTCCAGTCCCCGCAAAACCCAACCATAACTCCTTCCCCTATCACTGTCACTGGTTGTTTTGGTCTCTGCAGACACACAGACTGATCCAAATGATCCTGAGCCAAGCCCATCAGATATAATATGAATATTATATATACTGTGGTGGCTCAATTATCTCAAAGCAACATTTGCTGGGCCCTGTAGAGGAGAGGCATCTAAATTCCAGTTACGGCATGCATTTGGCTTTCAGAAACGGTATACTTTTTCCGACCAAATTGGGTTAAATGACAAAAGCTATTAACTGTGCAATGAGGATACATAGATTGAGTTTTAAAGTAGATGAATGTTATTGTATCTGAACCGACACTAATGTTTTGACCTGCCCTTGCATTATGCCTTCCAGTAGATTGTACCAGCAGGATATTGGTGCCTCACTAAAAGGATTCCTCGCCCTGTGTGGTCCACACACATGTACCGTACATTTTTAAAATGGTCAAGTCAAGCGCACACACATGTGTCTTGCTGAGAGAAAATAACATCCAGCGGGAACCCAATAGCCAAAGTGTTGGTATTGTGTGTTTCAAACCATGGATAAAACGTTATGTTGCTTTATGTTTCACTTTACCATTTTCTGGTGTGATAACACTGTGTTTATGGTCCGGTTTAGTTGTGGCACAAAAAACACTTGTTTATGGTTATAAAGATCATGTTTTCGATCAAAATCAAATGTCCAGGTTTTGACAGCTGCAAAATGTCCCAACAGATGCCAAAATTACCTGGTTTTGTTGGTTGAAACAGGAGGTGAACGTACTCTCACCACTATGCCCTCTTCATTCTCCTCCTGACAAGAAAGTCCGCTCAAATACATGTGATTGGAACGTAATATGATGCATATTGTACAAATGTTTTTAGTACAAATTGAATGCATTCATGGTTCATTCTGGCGACTGGGCTGCCAATGGACAGACAACCTTTAAGTCATGTGTTAGCTCAAGGGTGAAGGAGGCAAATATGGAGGAAAATATTCCTGCTGCGCCGCTGGTCAGGACTTAAAGACAGCTGTCTCAGTCCTTCAGCACAGAGATGGAATGGAAAATGTAAACACCACTATCACTTCCAAAAGACAGCAATTACCTCTTTCTTCTCTGGAAATGTGGACCAGTCCAGAGAGACCAGTCCAAGAAAAGACAGATGATCTTTTCAACTGTTTTGACAGATTATATCTGTGCCACTTCTAAGTGCCTGGGCAGCTGTTGTAGACGTTAGTTTGACTGTTTCAAATTTTTTGACACAACAGAAGAACTGAGAGTGTGTCTGCGCTGCAATTACTGACATGCAATTGATCTGGGACTATCACACAATCTGAAGTGATGACAGCTGACGAACATGAACATTCTGAGATGCAAACTTGTAGCTTTTTACAAATAACAATCCTTCCCGTTTAATCGAGGGAGGGTCTCTTCACTCAGACACTGTCTTCTACTTAAGAACCAGTGAGTGAACACAATGTTTACACCTAAGCTGTCTCTGGTTTCATTCAGGATCCGGGCAGAAGGATTTCAAGCAGTCTCATGACTTTACTCATATGCACTTCAAAATAAAAAAAGTAAACTGATATAAGGCTCTATGCTGCTGCAGGATACAAATGCATTAAAGCCACTTTTAGAGGAAACTCGCTTGCATCTACCAACACATCTCTGTGAAGAAAACTAATTTCATTACAATCTAATAACTGTAGTTCAACAACAAAAGTTTTCAAAATAGATTTATGAACATAATGACTTGGAAATAAATAATTAACAATTTCCTGGACACTGCAATTAGTAACCATGGCGGGTCTGCTGTATAAATGCTGAGAGGGGAGCTGATTCAGCAGAGGAGGAATAACCTATTAGTGAAATCAAAGTCCTGCCATATGTCAGAGCTGTACTCTATAAGGTTTCCTCAATAATACTACTAATAATCTGGGCGCACAGGCTATTATTTAGTGAGAAAATAATTAAAAGCCTCTCTTTTAATGCCTTTTTGCTCCACGAGGTCATCTCAAGCAACGGTCTCTGGGCCTTTACACCTTTATCGTGACTTTTGTCCTCTCTTATCTCTTTGACATATGAGGCAGGCATCTCATGTGGCATGGTGTCATCCAAACACATCCCCAGCTGAGGTATGTGAACAAATATCTCTATGAGTCATTTTACAAGCGAAAGATACTGGAGACAATGAGAAGGCAGTCAATGGAGAATGTCACCTTCTGCCTGATTGTAAATTCTGTGTAGCATCAAAGATTACAGAGCTGAGCTACCGTTCAGCTACTAATCTATATAATTTGCCAACCGTGCCAACTACTTCACTCTCCAAGCAAACTAACTAACTAAATAAATAACCAACTAACCAGATTTAAATAAATAAATGAATAAATCAGTAAGAGGATCTACACTGCATAATTCATTTGAAGAGAACACATCCGTAGACAGAGCAGTTGCAATGTTATGCTTCCTCTAGGGCTTGTAGCTGGAGTTTCATCATCTCTGTACTTGCACAGCTATGTCTAATAAGAACAAACATTGTGCAGCACATCTGTCAGACATGTGCACTTTCTAAAGCGGGACACAAGGAGTCCTTGACACAAAGTGGAGGCCCGTAGCTTACAAAATGGGATTTCAAATGCTATGCGTTCGCACTATTTGCATTCTGCAAAATGCATCAACGAGAAAGTGCATCGTTTATCGAGAGAAAAATATATTCAGAATGCTTATGCAATGTTCCTAAAACGTATAATTTAAGCAAATGTTTGCTCATTATGGATGATGCCATTGCATAACTTCAATAGCAAACCAAGTGGATCAACATTTGTCAGTGACTTATATTTAGCAGGGACTTATTTTCCTATACAGGTACATTTATACAGCTAATAAGGCTTAATGTGGTGGATTAAAACTCCAAGACCCACCTTGTAATGGGGGATTTCTTAAGGTGATTATTTATTAATCCACAGGAACCTACTACTATAGAAGGGATGAACCCATGTCTGCACTGAACCCACTCACAGCACTGTGCCAACTACAGAAGCAGAGTGTGCTGGGAAGACTTGGCACGACATGAATAAACTGAGCTTGCCGCGGTGTTCCTGTATATTTTGGCTGTGAGGAGGCAATGTGCATCGACCAAGGTAGGTATTCAGTCCTATTTTCAGCACGCACAATTAAGTCATTTGGTACTTTCTGCATTGCTTTCTGCCACCAAATCCCACATCATTTTTGTTTGCATGCAGGACTTTTTATTATACAGTCCCTCATATTTGTAGATGGCTGTCAGGCAGTCACTTCTCTGCACTGCATACCTAATACTCGGCTTACAAATAACTACATTGAAAACTGAAAATTCCAAGGTTGTTCCCCTTCAGCATTCATATCTTTCACCTCCTCGACCTGTGTACTGCATTGACAACACAGAGCTTCACACATTGTTAAAGTACCTGGAGAACATTTTAGCACGTTGTTGCTATTACTAGTGCTCCCCAAAATTTTTTCTGATCTGCCGTAACGTACCTCTGAATCCCAAAGTCCTACTCTCTGCCTGCCATTCTGTGTCCATGCCATCCATAATAGATAAAAACCAAGCCATTCACATTACTATTAATGGCAATGTGTAATGTGGGGGCAATACAGTCCCATAAATTCCTGGACATGGCTGGACTGGCCCTTATCTTCCACCCTGATGAAGTGAACGAGTCATCCATCAAGGTAATAAGATCAAATCAAGATTCTATGAATGTTAGACATGGGGTCACAGAAGGGGGTTGGGTGCCTGCCCTTGATATCCTCTCTTGCATATGTTGCTTTAAGCTCCAGAGAATGATCAGTGCAAAAGGCATCATTCCTCCTCTCCCCACTACAATGTCCTCCACGTCTCCTTGAAGTAAATCTAAATAGCTTAGAGTGGTTGTATTTTGCTTAACAATAAATTGAAGTAGACAGTGTGAAAGATGCTCTAGCTTGAATCTAAGGCCTTGTGAAAGCTTTCCACTCCCGGCTATCGTATGAAGGTTGCGGAGTGGTCAGTCCACGTCAAGATACCCTGCATCATTGGTACAGCAGATGTATAACCAATGAGTTGCAAGCATGGACAAGAGTTGCTAATTGGGTGAGAGTCTCTTGCTGTATCAGCTGGCCACTAGCTAGCCCCTGATAATGATACATGTCCACCTCCCTAAAATAGGCCGTCAAACTGCAGAAACCCAGGTCGGTCAACAACTTGGAGGCTACATGTGACTCCTTGAGCTAAGAATAAGCAGAAACCCTAGCACATTAACAGTCACCATGAAGTCAGCCAGTCATCAAAGACAGAGTATTAATAGATCAGCACTGTGTCTTCAGCAACCACAACAGCACAAAGTCTGAAGTGACCAGTTTGAAGCCCTGAGGTGGTTTTACCTACAAAGTCTTCAAAGAACTGCTGTGGAAGAAATATAATGATATATAGGAAACCAAGAAGCCACAACATCAAACGCAGAGCGGCTTTCTATTTCCTCAAAACCAATTATGATTGAAAGATTCATCATAAAACTTCCAGAAGAAGAGTGCATACCATAATTGATGGCTCTGACTCTCACTCACTCTGACACTCCATCCCTGCTTACGACAGGTTAGGTATAATTTAACTAATGAGGTAGAGACAAAACATCACAAAAGAAACATCTGCACGAGCCTCTGAGCTCCCTCTTGTTGACCGTGAATACATTCCCTGAAAATAGATTCTCTGACTTCACTGCATTGTGAGAAATGATCCACTGAGAGATACAACCGATGATAGGTTGTAAATTGTTAATGCTATTGGAACAAGTTTTAAGTTTGAATGTATTCGCACACAGAAGGGCGGAATTTTTGAGATACTTGTGTCCAGATGTCTCGGGTATTGTGCATCATCGCGGCTCTTGCTTTCTCTGAAAAGAACATTTGCCTGACCTACTTATGGCTGCTCAACCTGCTATATATTTTATACTTCACTGCAGCGGAGCAAAATGTTTTCTTGCTGTTTTATGACCATTCTCTGTGAGACAAACAGGACTGCTCGGCCGCCTGAAGAGCCTATTTGGATCGCAGTGTCGCAGGCGAAGGTATTCACACCAAGTCAATTAAGCGGGACACAAAAGGACACTCTCTCCACCTGTCCTTGAATACTGCCTCTCAGCTGTGATGTCAAGGAACAATAACATTCTCGTTGAAGGCAAATCCTCAGCCCACCACAATATTAGCATGTGTACGTGTTGCCAAAGTGAGAACACCATATATGAATTAGTAGTTCCTAAGGTGACTTTATCTGTATCATTATCATTATTTTGCATTATTATCTTTCTAGTAACCATTATTAATACGTGGCTAATTAATAGTTATTAAGCTGTAGTTAGCTGGAGTTATTTCATTTTTAACAAACAATCAAATACTTTAAGAAATGGGTTTTTGAAACATGTCATTGATTGTTAACAGTGGAATAACCATTAACCATAGTTTAATTAACCATAACTTCAGTGTTTATTAAAGGTGCACTATGTGGTTTTAGGGAAGAAATTCTAATCAGAAGAGAAAGATCTTTTGTGCCTAAACGAACAAAACAAACAAACCCTCTTTGTTTTCATGACTGAATAAACCAACTGACCTTGAAGGACAACACACCTTCATACTGCTTTACTTTGGTTATATTTGGCGGACCCTGCCACCTTTCTAGATTCAAACAGTTTTCTGGGGAGAAGGTGGGTCCTGGGTTACACAGCATATTCATTATTTTAACTATTATATCTTATATCAAGTTTTAAAGACACTGCTATATACATATGAGACCTGATCCATAACATAATGCTAAACATTGTGTGGAATATTGATGACATGTATTGATAAGCAAGAAAAAAGTTTTTCTGATCAGAGTTAAATACATTAAAATAATGGTTCAGAAGCTGTAGTATGAATCTCATAGCTAGCTTGATAGAGGATAAGTGCTTAAATGAAGAGAAATAGTGGAATGTAACAAAGTACATTTACTGAAATACTTACTTAATATACTTTAGCACAATTTATAGATACTTGTACATTACTTGAGTATTTCAATGTCATTTTCCACAATCTTTTCCTCTTCACTCTCCATTTCAGAGGGAAATACTTTTTTACACACTGCATTTATTATTTCACCACTATACCTGCCATTTACTTTTCAGATCAATATTTTATAGGTACAGTACATAATCAGTTAAAATCAACATTTCTTTTTAGTTAAAATTGATGCACAAACCACATAGACAAGGTCTGTTTTCCCTTCAGCTAGAAAAAAAATCTGTATATCAGCTGCCATATCAGCAATTGGTAGATTTTTCACCTCTCACATCCCATATCAGTCAGACTCTGTAACATATCATAACAGATGTTATATTCTGACTCTCTGTAATGGAACATGTGTTATAAGGATAAGCACTGACAGCACTGTTTAGGGGTATTAGTAATTGTATGCTACACTAACACAGTTACGCGGAGTCACGATCAGTATTTGCTGGCAGCAACAAAAGTGTAACACGAAAAAAAAAAAATCAGACACATTATAGACATGACCTTCATAGAAAGTGTCACTGCCACTACATTACAAATCCTGCCACATGTACTCTTGACCACAGTTATTACAGCCAGACGTGACATATAAATAAATGTGGAGTTATGTTTCAGTTGATTCAGTCACAGACATTGTCCCGATCCCAAATCAAGCTGGCCTTGTAGGAAACTGAATACTGTCCACCTCAGTCACCCAGCCGGACTTAATCATGTGTGCTGCCAGTCACACTGAGTGTGTGTGATCCCTTGACCATGAAGCCCATTCATTAATTGTCACACAACAAGCCCACTCCTCCCCTCCTCTCTCTGGGGGTCCACAGATCATCTCCGCCTCCCCCCAAAACAACAGCCGCTCAGCTGCTGTTTGGCCTTTCCCTAGGCCAGGTCCTCGCAGTCAGTAAAACCACGAGCCAGGCCTCACAACTGTTGGTGGACTGTTTGTGTTTACTCACCCTTTTGCCCTCTTTGCCTGGTTCCCCTGGCTGACCTGGCACCCCGGCCAATCCCTGCGGAAAGGACATGTATCATAATGAATTGGGTGCTACAGTCATGTGCATTGCAGGAAGAGATTATGGCTTGTTGCTTGTCAAGAACATGTTACAGACAGATGTTTGTGCCACATGTTCTCAGCAGACCAGTGGATAACTAGTGGGCTTATTTGCTCTGATAGGAAACACAGCATTAGCTTAGTTAAAATTGCATGAATAGATGGAAAGGAGTATTCTCACTCATGAACAGTTTCTAGGTGACTTCTCCACAACCCCCTTAATAGGCAATTTGCAGCCTTGGTTGAACGGAGCTTCATTCCATTATCCTGCACAGTATCTTAATCTAATCAAGGAATATGCTGAGTCCAGGTTTTGTTTTCAAGTTCTTGTGCGAGGACATGCTTATGGTGCTTCGGTAATTGCTTGCTGAACCTAAGAGTTGTCCCTGATTGCCTGCAAACACGTTACATGCACTTTGACAAGAACAGATGAAAATATGAGATACTTTACTAAGATGTGGTGAATTTGTTACCTTCTCTCCTTTGTCACCTCGAGGGCCCTGTGTGTGACGAAGAAAAAATAATGTTTACAAAAAAACACAAGCACAATCTCAAGAATACAGATTGTTCAATATTTTTAGTGAACACAACATCAGTTAAAGTACCTGATCCCCTTTGAGACAATCCTTGTCAGCCTAGGAATCAAACAAAGAAACAAGACAGGTCAGTCAGCATGAGAACATGTGTCATAAGAATCATACATGGTATAACAATACAGTTGCCAGTACAATACAATACACTGCCAGTTATAGGCAAGCAACACAATTGGTCATGAGGTAATTATCCTTGGCAGCCATGACCTGGAGAGAAGTTAGGGCATGGCTGTTACAACTCCCCAGACACCCTGCTGGTCACTGTCAGGAAAGGGCAGACAGAGTCGTCTCTCCACCAGGCCAACAGACTGGACACAAGGCCACATGAAACATCTCAGCTTTCAAATATAAGCAGAATAATTGGTGTCCCATTACAATTGGCATCCAAAAGTCAAACGCTGTCGACTTTTCTTGGAAACAGCTGCAGAGATGGACATTCACAGCAAATGTCTTACACATCCGTCCAAAGCCTCATGCAAAGAACAAACAACACAAAACCAATTTAACAAGGAGGCTGACAACCCTCAGATATTTGCAGCTGTATCTATAAAAGAGTGACATCTCTGACCTGTGACACCCTAAATAAAACGTGTCTTAGTGTCCCTGCTAATAAATCACTTATTCATGTACGACATGTCTTTTGTCGGCTTGTGAGCACAGAGTTTTGACCTTGAGTAACGAGCAATACAATGCAAATCTGCAAGCAGCAGGTCCACACTGCTTTAATAGCTTCCTCCCAACTTTTTTCCGCTCACACGCACCAACCAATTTACTGGCATGTTTTGAGAAAGTTTGCTAAAACTACTGTTCCCCGGTCAGGGAGAGATTGTTATTTCGCTTGTCCTTACAAATGTAACATTAGCATTACAGAATAGTAATGGATGGCCGCATGTTGTGTGGGTATCATGGGCACTTTGGTGACATAAAAAGGGACGAGCCAGAAGCAGCGGGGGCACATTTTTTCTATCACTCCAGAGCTGATTAAATCTGGCAGGCTGATACACTCATGATGTGTTCATAATTAGCCAACCCGCCCGCAGTATACCTTTAATCTCCAGTAGCCGTCAACTCCCGGCCTACAATGCAGTGAGAGTATGTGCGTTTGCATCTAAAAACTGAATGTGTTGGTATGCAAGCATCTGTGAGTACATGTATCTGCCGTCTGCTGACATATGTACCTTCAAATTGTGTGTGCACTGGAACAATTGTGGGTTATGTTCTCTGTCCTCTGTATTTCACAGGAAACAACACCAGCGCAGCCAGTCCAATTATACGATCGAAAAACCTAAAGCTTGGTGTAGCTCTTCCAGGGCGTAAATGTAAGGAGGTCTGCAGGGACATCCACCAACCCAATAAGTGCATGTCTCGTCCATGTAGGATACAGCCGGCGACTACTTGTCAACCTCCACCCCCACCGCGAGGCTCTGAGCGCCATTCTTCTCTGCCTGGCTGCCCATCCCTATCCTTTCTGGGCAAAGTGAGGATACCCACTGAGCCCTGTCTATCTGCTCCTTGTTTGACCCATTCCCAGGCGATCGTAATGTGACACAGAGGCTGCTCACCTGAGTGCCTCACTTTCCATCTCTGCGGGCCATGTTTTAACACTGTGTGTGTGCAGCGCCTGGCGGGCCAAAAAGGCTGTGATATTTACAAAAGCCAAGTCCAGCCATTTCAGGTCACACCTGTGTGGGTACATTTCAACACTTCTAGCGCTTCTGAATGTCCTCACATATACAGATAGCATAATGAGATGTAAATCAAACAGTGTGAACTTACAGGCAGCCCCGGAGCTCCAGGCACACCCACATCCCCCTGTGAAAGAAGATAATAATTAGCAAAAGCTCCCAAAACCTCAGTCAATAACATCTTGGCTAAGGCTAAATCAATACAATATATTCTTGACTTTTAAACATTTAGCCCTAAAGGCCAGCCATTGTGTTTGAGATAAAAACTGAAGGTCAGGTAATATCAGATTTACTATGCATAGCAGCAATATTCTGACATATGCACTATGCACTATAGAAGGCCATTAACCGGTATTTACAATATGTCTTGAAATGAAGCCTGACTGATGACTTTAACGCGGTCCGACAACTGGCAGGTGGGCCGGTGCTATTAAATGTGACAGGCCTTAAAATAAACACAGCCGTACTATATCATGTAAAAGCTCTGCCGTATTAACAATGGACAGGTATGATAACATTGTTTGGTGACTGTGACATACAGGCAGCCGGGAAAAGTCATATAAGGGAAGAGGTTGATGTCTTTTGACTGCAGCTTAGCCCAGTGTAAGCAATGATCTCACATGCTTTTTTACCGCTGCTCTTGTTTTTGGTCTTTACAGATAAAACTCATACATCAATGTCTAATATTTTTGCAGTTTTCACCACGAACCCAACGGTACTTCATAAAGCACTGAGTTGAGAATCAGTGGACTTTACAGTGGGCAATACCCTTTTATCAGATGTGGATGAAAGGAGAATAAAAGTGGAAAGGGAGGGGGATATGTGTA
>OMLP01012615.1:0-10019 GCA_900302685.1 Spondyliosoma cantharus
GAAAGTCTGATCAGCCTCTGCTTCGTCAAACTTCCTCCATCGAAATCCTTTTGTCAGGTGCCTGTCGCTTTGTGCTTCCTTTTAATAAAGGCCCTGTGTTAGGAAACAAGGGGAGCAGTGGAAAATGGGGGTTGTCTTTCCCTTTTTGTCTTACTTTTCCTTCTTTGCTTTATAAGTCTATACTCCTACATTTTCCTTCCTGCCTTCTTGCTGTCTTTCCTTACAATTCTCGACCCACCTCATCCCTACTTTTTTTTATTTTGGCAGAACTTGCTAGCCCCCCCCCTTCACCCTCCCCGTATAGCTCCTTCCTTTACTTCTTTTTCTCTCTGCCTCTCTTGCTCGCTTCTCAGTCTTTAAATTTGCTTGAACCCAGGGACCCCGTCTGTTACGTAAATGGGTTAAACACAGACACGCATGCGCTCACTCACTGTATGTACACACATGCCTGCACATACAAACCCTCTTTTCACCACACATGCACACACATACACATACATGCCAACACGCACAGTGAGCTATATGGCCAAACTTGGCTTTGCAGCTTTTGGCAGGCATTCAACTCTCTCCCGGTCTCCACTATCGCTCACTAGCTGATGCAGTGTTTACATGAGCTGCCAGTCACAACCAAATCAAAAGCTTTTCCCTCTGAGCTAAGAACAGTTGGGGGCCAAGGAGGTATGCTGTGAGTGCAGGGCTGTACATTAACTTTTTTTTTGTACATAGAAGGTTTTGTAACAGAGGCCACAAAAGTTAAAGCAGTATAAAAGCTCTTTTTCCACCACAAGTAGTGCAGTCCATTCATTAAACAGGCATGAGACTGGTAAAGGACATTAATGTTGCATACAGGGCAGACAAAACATCAACATTGTCTCTGTTTGGTTGAATAAGTAACAACTCTTGATATACAAAACACCCATATCACACTTGGAATGAGTAGTACAAAAAATCTCAGTAAACTGATCATCATGCATACAATGTTATTTATATTAAATTCATATTGATCATCCAGTAAAACTCTGTAAAGCTTTTTTGTTCTCTTATCAGTCATAGACACAGGCAGGCATGTGAAACAGTTTAACCACTTTAAACAAGACATCAAAAGATTATTGTTCTGCAAACCAATTCAAGTCATTTTCCATAACGAGGATCTGTGAGCAGACGTCACTTAATAAACAGGCTCATAATATAAAGGTTGTGTCTTCAAATCTTTTCTGGAGCCTCCTTGCGTCAGCAACAGAACAGAACAGTTTGTTTTGATTATGCCTTTTTTATTAAGTCTTCTTTAATTTCGAAAATGATATAATGGCTGTCATTTTACAGTGCAGTAAGATAAGCAAATATTCTTAATTATTATAGAACTATTACTTCTACGATCCATAAGTTAAGCATATTTTGTATGGCTGCCCCCAACCTAAGGTTTTCCTAGTCAACTAGTAGTTGTTAGTTCAAGCCATTAGTCAGTAGTTGTTGCACATTTATGACATTATTTCCCCTCTGGGATTAATAAAATTATCTATCTATCTAATTTGGTAGTTAATATATATATATTTTTTGCGGCATGGTTGAAGTGAGTCGGCAGTTAACGACAATGCTAGCCTCAAATGTGGTAATGATTTTGAAATTGTCGACCAACCAGCAACTCAACAATTTGTCAATTAATTTCAACACAGTAAAAAAAAAGTCTTGTTGGTCAAAACACGGAAATCAATAATTTCCAACTTCACAAAACAAATTCTTGCATACTTATCAACACAATGGATGATGTATGCTTCTAAAGAAACACACTACATAACCGCTGCTCTGCAGCTTTACAACACCAACACCCCCCACGGTTAGCTGCACAGCTAACTGAGCTAACAAGCAGCTAGAGTTAGTAGCATTTAGCAATGTATAGGTTACATGAGAAAAAGTCGGTGTTGCAAACATCCGCATGATAGTTTTGTCCTAATGATAAGGAGCAGTTCGCAAATATAGTGTGAGTGCTGTTTTTTCTGTTACTAAGCAAACATTTGCTTGTTTCAACTACTTAAATGTACTGATTTAATGCTTTTCTTTGTCATTCATAATAGTAAACAAAGAGTCTTGGGATTTTGGACTGTTGTTTTGACAAAGGAAGCAATATGAAGACATCACTTAGGGCTCTTTGAAAACTAAATGATTCATTGTTTAATTGTGAAAAAATCGTTAGTTACAGCCCTGGATTGGGTATCTTTATTACAGATTTGACTGTATCCATTTTAAGGGCTGAATGTAGCCATTTGTGTCATGTTATTGCGGTCTCAGTCAAGCTAGATCTTTAACACAGGTCTACTTCAGAGTAGAGCTACATGATGACTCTTGACTCTTTCTTGAAGATGCTTCTTTTTACATAAATCGACATATTTAATAGAAAAAAATGGAAATTCTTCAGTGAGTTCAGAAATCTAAAAAGCCTTGTTAATTGAAGAAACATATTGACCACTGAAGATTTTTGCATCTTGATCTTTATACATCTGGTCTTGACAAAACAGCCATTCATACTCAGAATGAACCCTGTGAACCCTCGGGTATGTAAGCCTGTTATAAGGTTATGTAACATATTATGGTGGCTACACCAGGCATTACATCACTGGTTAGATTACAGGAGATCAGGTCTGCTCACACACAACCTCTGCCCCCAGCATACACATACATCGCTCCCCACTTTATAGCTCTATATAGTGTGGATAAAGGCTTGCATGTCTGTTTAATGAATTCTGCTAATTTGATGAAGAGAATAATAAACAGTTTCATTGTCATGTTTCATTCATCCTTCTGTTCATATTCCAAAATTATTATCAGGTGTGTTTATGGGAAGCCCGTACCTGTAAGTGTTGCATGCTTTGGATAGGGGGTTACACTGAATTTAATTGATTAGGGTCATAGCTGAAGCTAAGCAAAGCACTATTAATATGGATTAACTATACAGCATAGTGGAATATGATGGTCCAGTTGCCATGTGGCCAGTCAGATATTGTTTGTGTGTCTGTGTGTGTGTGGGTATATGTGTGTCTATGTGTGTGTAGCTTAGCTGGGGCTGAGTACAGGGATGATGTGTGGGGTGATTGTGGTAAGGAGGTGAATTAGATTTAAAATTAGAATTAGTGAGGAGACGTTAAGCGGGATGGGCTTACAGGCTAAGCGCTGCGAGGTGGAGGGGGGATGTGATCCTTATATAAACACTCATGCACACACACAGAAAAGCAATCGCACAGCAAGATCAATCATTACATGAAGGCCTGTCTGGTCTCCACATGATAAAATATAGGTGAAGTTAGACAACAGGAGAAAAGGGAAGCGTGGTTGAGTCGGCAGAAAACTGACACCCACAAACACACACATACAAATGTTTTTGACTTGTTGCTCCATGGGTACACACATGCTCTGTCTGTCATCCAAACACTAAAAAGACTCAAGGCCTCTGTTGTCTGGCAGAAGTGGAGTCGCCTGCTGTCTTCTGCCCAGGCTGAGTGCTCTTTTCTGGGGACATAGAGTGACAATGGCAGACGTTTATGAGAGTAAAATATTCGTCTGTGCATATGCTGATAATAAACACACTTCGGGTATACGTCATCGCTCTGTTTTCCTCTCATTCTCTCTCTATCACACAAACACACGGATTGACACTATGTGGCAGCGATGCAGCTCCCCAGTGAGTGCCTATACCACCAGACAGATGGTGGTCTGCTTTACTGTACATCCACATCCTGATTGGTTTATCTACTTGTCTGTGTTGGTGCCATCACTTTTTTGTCCGGACTCCAAGCTGTTCAGAGCTATCCTAGCCGTGAGGGTTACCACCATCTCTATTTGTTGGATTAGCTTGATGACATTGTGTTTTGTTCTTTTTTTACTGTAACTGACTTTTTCCTATGTGTTAAGATTGTTTGGCAGCCTGTCTGCCCTCGTCAAGCATTAATGCTCCCTTGGTTTTGTTGGTAATTATTATATAGTTTCAGCCTGTTTTTCAGTGGTATTTATGGGGTCACCTGTGTTTGGATGATGCAGTTAGAAGGAATTTCCTAGTTGAATGTTTTACTGAGAATCCCGCAGCCAGCTGATTATTCATGGACCACGGCACTACAGCACTTTTTCAGTCATTTCCTATTCGTCCATGCATACAAAATCAAAAATCACATACCAGGACACGAAGGCCCAACCACTGGTGATGCAGACTACTGGGCCGACTTCAGGCTGGCCGTCGCGCCTGGCTCCAGCTTCCTCACATGACCTCACCCTTTGCCCCTAACTACTCCGTCCATCTGCCTTCACCAGGCAGCACAATGGACAAAGACTGCCTCAATAGTGTGTGTGTGGTTATGTGAAAGTGTGTCAGCTTTACCAAGCGACATGTCTTTTTAAGCATTGTGTTTTTGTGTGGTTGGAGTGTGTGCACCGAGTTCACAGTCTGCCGCTTCTGCCATTTTCCTCTCCTCTCCTCTCTTCTCCTCAACTCTCCTCTCCTCTCCTCTCCTCTGCCACCCTCTCACATTCTTCCTACATGGCTTTTAATCCTCATTCTGCGTAGCAACACTCAAACCAACATACTGATTCAAACACGCACAACCACCGACATGAACGCATATTGACATGGCACAACATGAGCGATCATCAACCCTTGTAAACCTCGTCAAACTTTGCTTTCATTGGCTCATACGATCTGACTTCATGGCAGCGATTGGCCAGTGTGTGTCCACACCCCTGTGTACACACAAACACACACACACAGGCATGCACACATAAGCACATTCAAACACACTGTTTGCTCTACTTCCTGCGTTGAGCTGTCTGGCTGGCATCATCTCCAACTACAGTGCCAAAGGGTCAAAGGTGACCACCGCTTGGCAGCACTAGCCCTATGTCCTTCCGCTCTTCTGTGTGTGTGTGTGTGTGTGTGTGTGTGCGTGTGTGTGTGTGTGTGTGTGTGTGTGTTGTCAACGTGACAGCGTGACCTCTTTGATCAAGTTTGATCTCCTGTAGTTTTCCCTATGTATATATCCAGTATAATATACACAGCCTTTATATCCATCACTGTTTTCACTCTTCTCCTCTACTTGCCAACAGCTCCTTTCCTCCTCTCCTGCTAGCATCCCTGCTCCTCCTTTTCTTTTGACTCCCCCCCCATCCACCTCCTCCTGCCCTCTTACTTCTGTCCCACCCTCCCTCTGTCCACTTGGCACAGATTGACAGGATTGAGTCACTTGGATTGTTCATACTTCCCAGTGAGACACATATTGTGTCAGTGTCCAGCCCACTGAGTGCTGCACTGTATGTGTACAACCCAGCAGAGAGCAACAGAGTCTAAAACCTACTGTATATTACTGCCTGTGTCACAGAGTATACTTAACCAAAATTGCACTGTCGAACTGAAATATATGTGTTAATTTTCATTATATTGAAAAGTATTTTTTTTAGAAGATAATTTCGATCATGGCTTTTATGCTTTCCCAACAGAACAATCATTATTTTCAAATGTCGTCAAATGGAACGGATTCTCTCCTTACTTTCATCATTGCATTTCTCATGAGCAAAGAACTTAAGAGATCCTCTGTAATTGGGTCTGTTGCTTTCAAGTGCGGCGCATTCACCCAACTGACTTTTTGACGTATTGTTATGTTCATAAAGTGGCACATTTTGCTCTGAATTTTCATTGAAGTGTTCCTCAGGAGAAAAAGACTTGGCTGAGGGAAGAATGTTTGTTATCACTGTTATCTCAGTGGTGCTTTTGGAGGAATTGGCAACCTTGCTCAGTATCACTTTGTTGGTGTGTGTGTTCGTGTGTGTGTGTCTGTGTCTGTGCCGAGGATGTTTTCTCACTCTTATCAACGTGTCCTTGGCTGTGCAAGTGCTCCAGCGTTCTATTAGTGTAATTCACTTTCTTTTATATATCTTACAAAGAAATGGAAGGAGCTTGACAGGTAAGAGTAAGGAAAAGCATATCGGTGTAAAAAATATCACTCGAGAACAAATATAATGTTGAATTGGAAGGACATGGGCATAAAGCAAGTGGTTTAAGTAGTAAAAAAAATGAAATCAATGATATTTTTTAACCAGATAGATGAATGAAGGTTAAATATAAAGTGCACCAGAGGAAGAGAGAGGAATAGAAAGAAAGTTCCAATGCTAGAACATGGGAGAGGCTTACCTTAAAGCACCCCTCTGCTGGCCAGACAGGAAGTGTGTGTAACAGCCTCAGCACAAAGACCCACAGTGTGTATCTGGGCCAGCAGGAAGAGGGACTAAGGGAGGAGAAATCCAAGTCTCAACACAGGCCTTCCCTCGCTCCCCAGCACTGTATTCAGTTCTGTACTGTACCATCTCTGACTGACATTTCCAACTTTTCTTTTTGCAAAGCTGCACTCAAGTGTTCTGCATCGTACTAGTTCACTTCACTCCAATTCTCTTTTTTGTCTTTTTCCTCTTATACTCTCAACTGTCTTGTATTCTTCTGAAGTTAAACAATGCTACACAGTGTCAATGACTGCACAGTTTTGCCTTGGCTTATTTTAATAATCTGCTGTCCTGCATACATTCTCCCAAACTCTCTTGTAATGTATTTTTTCATTGCTTTCGTTCAGCATAAGTTTTCTTTTTTTTTTTTCAAGTTTTCTTTTTTTTTTATTGCTGTTCTTTTCTGCCACAAATATGCCCTCTGTCACAGTACTGTTTTTGCCTTCTTGCAAATCTACATTCCCTCGGCTCACATATCTCTGTGTCTCTACACTTTCTGGTAGGTTAGGCTTTGTCTAACAGCACTCAGCTACCTTATGGTGGAGAGTGCATTTTGATTTGAAACACTTTATTTGAACACGATAGTGTGCATGCTATGTGTTGGATCTTGCTATCTAGGGGCAAAATGCAGGAAGGATAAGCTCCTACTCACATTTCAATAATATTCACGGCACCATATTTCACTTTGATTATATTCACATCACATCTCTCTCTCTTTTCATCTCTTTGTCTCCCTTTTCTCTCCGTTTCCTGGCCTGCTTCTCTACAGTCTAGAGAGTGAAGTCTGAGCTAGCTGAGGCGCCTGGCCCAAGGCCTTGTTGCTTTATTTGCATTTCACCATGCTCTCTATGTGCCAGGAAAATGCCACCTGGTGGTGATAACTCCCTAGTGCAGTCACCAGTTCAGTGTGAGTGTCCCTCTCAGATGTTTGTATCTTGTAAGAGCTGCGTAGGTAGTGGCGAGGGTTAAGTGTACCCCCACTGCCCCCCTCCTTCTTCCTCCTTCCTTCTCCCTCCCCAGTGTTCCCCTTCTCTTTCCCTTTCCGGCCTTTGTGCAGCTGTATTTATTTGGGCTGGAACAGGACTGTGCACAGACACTGGTCCTGACCACACTTGGGCCCCCGCCCCGGTTGACGCCTTTAAGCAGAGTAGAGATGGAGGTTGACAGGGTAATAATGCTGGTGTCAACACCACTTACAGGACAGTTATATCAGTATCAGCTCAGCAGGGGGACGTTCACACTCTGTTAGGCTGGGTCGTGAACCGTGCTGGGGGCCCCCAGCCTCAGCCACACACACACTCACATGCACACACACACACAAACATACACGCGCAGTGCAGTGGGGCCTCTGCTAATGAAGCAGCTTAGATGTACATGATTGCTAAATGCTCTTACTCATACAGTAAACACTTTTATGCATATATGCACACAAGAGGGGAATTCCTTTGATTCAATGTGTACTTTTTTCAACATGTTCTTTTTAATATTTTCACATTCACTAAGTTACATTAAAAAAATGTAAGCTAATTCTTTGCATTTTAAAGAGGATTATAAATTAAAATTTTATCAAGTCAGGTACACTTGATATCAGAGCCTAGTGCGCTTACTCTTCCTGACATGTGTCAGCCTGAAGAGTGTGTGTGTGTGTGTGTGTGTGTGTGTGTGTGAGGCTGCTTGTCTTCTTGCTCCTTGAGCCACAGCGGCTTTGAGCGGTTGTCCAAAAGCAAGTCTTGACAGCATGACTCCAAACACAGAATCCCATTTACACTCTACGCTCCATATTAATTATGAATCAGAGTTCTGTTGGAAGCCTCTGTGACCGCATTGCATAGAAATGATCACAGTAACCAAATGGGATGCTAACAAGGTTGCCTGTCTCACAAACTGTATTATATCCCGACTAAAAGTTTTTAGCGAACTAAAGGAAATGACAAAATATGAAATATACATTAGGCTCCTTTTTTGTTTGGTGTAGGAATCCTGAGTTAAGTCCACCTTTGCTTTCATGTTACATTCTGTCTTTGGATACACTGAAGCTTCTTGAGTTCTTCCAACACTCTTACATAAATTGTACCTGCCACTAAAAAGGAAATACCTAGACCATGCACAACTAACATATGGTGTTCCAGACAGATGGTTTAAAGTTTAGTCCTACCCCAAAGTTTTTGCATAAATTCAAGCCAATTACTGTAAAATCATCTCCTTTCAAATGTAAGTTAAGCAGTGAATAATATAATATGTGAATAATCCTGTAACCAACCACTTTAATCAGGTCTGATCCACTGATATTTGCTCTGTTTTAACTGAACTCTGAACCACTGCTGCTTCTCATGAGCCCAAACTTCAGTTAAATACACTGATTTTTATCAACAGTGACATTAGTTGTTTATGGAGACAAACCTCTCTCTCTTTCATAATTAGGCAGATTTTTGCAGCACCAGAATTCTACACATCACTCTGATATTTTGTAACTGTTGTTAATAACAGTTATTTTACTGATGTTATTTTATGTCATTTAATCTGCATTAATTTTTCTTTAAATATACTTAGAACAAGATGACAAGGCCTTGAATACCGGCAATCTTAACACAGTGCATTGTTTCACATGCTCTGATTTAAGGAAACAAGCCATGGCACGTGTTCAGATATTAAGTCCATGACTCATTTTCAGCACAATACAGTGAAATGTAGAGGAGGGCGACAAGAATGAAACAAATATGTTAAGCCTTGTTAAACTGGCTTCTTGGGGCGCCTTGTTAAAGAAGAAGAATAAAATGAAACTGATCTCATGGTGGAGGTTGAGTATCAAAGCTTTACTTCAAGCTTAATTTTATATACTGATGTCATGAGGATAGACAGCCTAAAGTAGAAGTACCAAATGAGAACTCCAACATCAACAGAGTTTCATACAAACTTGTGAAACCTGGCCTAATTCATACACACATAACAGTAGATTCACACATCCTGTACTGAAGTTAATAACTCTCAGGGGAAGTCATTTTACACTCCTCTGAGTAAGCATTTGGCTTACTTAAATCCCACAAGTGAAGTACTTCACCCTTGATATGCAGAATATAGTACATCCACTCAGTTTAAACTATTTTAACAGAAGTTGGAATTGCTTTTCTTTGTCTTTTTTTTTTTTTTTTTGACTACATACAGTAATGAAGGACTTAAAAAATGGTGTAAAACCTTTGGTTTTCATACTCTTGCTCTTGGAATTTCACAAAATTGATTTTTATAGGCCATTGGGTAGGCTAATTTAATATAATCTAGTCCATTTGGGGATACTACCTCTGGGCCTACATACTAATAATTAGCCTAGCTTATAATGTCGCAGCTTGGGAATACCCTGGTGACTTAACAAAGCCAATATCTTTGGATAAAACGTGTCTCAAGAAGCAGTTAGGGACCCGTTTTTCAGAGGCCCATATAACCCACTGTTGGGTCACAACCCAGGAATGGAGAAACGCCACAGAATACTGTGTAGCTGTGTCACACAGGTCCTCAGTAATCTGCACTGATAGAGCCAAGAGGTGATGCTGGGGTGAGGATAAGAGGATGAATGGAGAGAGTGAGGAACAACAGGAAGGCGTGGAGGGGATAAAGAAGGAGGGGGGTTTGTATGGGCATCCAGCCAGC
This sequence comes from Spondyliosoma cantharus, assembly GCA_900302685.1. Taxonomy (NCBI): domain Eukaryota; kingdom Metazoa; phylum Chordata; class Actinopteri; order Spariformes; family Sparidae; genus Spondyliosoma; species Spondyliosoma cantharus. The sequence goes on from OMLP01012615.1 coordinate 9,895, forward strand.
CACACAGCCCCCCAAACCTCAACTCAGCACCCCACCCTCTCGCTATCACCCACTCCACCCATTCCCTGCGAGTTCATGCATACTCTCCGGACCCATAACCCCCTCCCTTTCCCTTTCCCACTTTC
>OMLP01012617.1:0-31932 GCA_900302685.1 Spondyliosoma cantharus
ACGGTGAAACTCAGGCTTCGTAACGTTAGTAAAACCAAAAAAAACTTTAGAGATGTGCAGGACACAGTCTTTAAATTGAATTACAAAGCTAACAGCAGGTGTCTGTTTGATATCAAGACACAAGATCTGGAAACATGTGATTTAGTAGATTTACATTGTTGGAATCTGTTCTATTAACAATGGACGATGAGCTCTTCTCTGGCTGAACTGGTGAGCATCATTTCTGTTGCACATCCTGCTACATTGTTAAATGCCACTCTTACAAACCATAAACGTTTGTGCATATTCCCAGGTTAAGGAGGATCCTAACGTGTGCGATTTAATTTCATGAATGTATGGATAGTTTCATTAATGGATTACTAGGAAGAGAGAATGCCACATGGGTAAATACAGTATGAAGAAACGCAACGTTAACAGAGTGGTTTCTTTTCTTCAGTGCCCTGTCCCTATCATGGACAAAGTGATGATTAATCACATCAGTCGTGTTTTGATTGGCTGTATTTATAGTATGTAAGATCGCTAAGTGTGTTTTTCCTTTAATCTCACCCATCAAAAGTTTGGCTTCATGAGATCACGTCTTATCCAAAGTATGACGGAGTGAAGTTGCTTTTGTAACAACAGACAGACTCTGAGCTCTGATTGGTCTCGCCTGTTGTGTTCCCAAACACAGAATCTGTTATTTTTTTTGGCCATTCTTCTGTTCTCTGTTCACCTTGGACAGGCTGCCCCACTGTGCAGTTTTTCAGCGGGCCACGCCTTCAAAAACAGTATTTGACAATAAACCTCTCTCTGCCTTTATGGAACAGTTGCCTGGTAACTGTCATCTGACCTTTGCCTTGAGGTAACCATCGGCGCTGAAGACACATGCATCATGCACGTGCCACCGATCGCATACTGTAGGACGGCGGTGAGAGAGTTGCTGATGAAAAGGCATGCTGTCAAAACGTATCTTTCGAAAATGAAACAAAGTCGCGTTCTGTCATGCGTTAGCTTGATTTTAACAACTTTAAACACACTGCTGGAGGAACATTTGGGATTTACGAGCCACACGAGATGAAAAATAAACTACTTTGACAGACTCAACGAGTGTGATTATAGAATGGTATCCTGATTTAGATACCCATTAACAAATATATCATAACAGATAACATTTCTTTGGTTATGATTTCTTGTTGGGCTTTCATTGGATTAGATGGATTAGGTAAAGGGAATTTTACAGGGAGTTGAGCCTGCTGTGTGTTTTTTACACCCCAGCGCTTCAGTTTCCGGTATGTTAACGTGTTAAAAAGTCGGCCTGAGTTTTTGAAGTTACACTGTGGGCCTCCCCTTGAAGAAAATAAAAGAATCAAAACCATGAAAAAAAATAACACTTTGCGGATAATCATGCTCACACTGTGTTGGCTAACACTGAAGCCCTTTTGTTTTAGTCTATTTGTTTACATGTAAACAGGCACCACCAGAAGTTAGACAAATTGGCTACTGGCAGTTCCTGTTTGCAGTGTACTCATGAATGTACAGATCACTGGAATGCTTTGACGGGAAACGTATGATACGGAAATATGGTGATGTCAAATGGTTATGAGAAGAAATAGAATCAGGCCTCAATGAATCTAACAATATGTGTAACATTTCCATACTGTCCACTGAGTTAGGACCACAAGAAAGAAGTGTGATTTTTAACACAAATTGCGGAAATCAGACAATCCAAAGTACCTTGATATCCTCAATGGGCTATGTGACTCTGACTTTGCTGCTGCTGGACCAAATCAGTGGGCCAAACCACAATAACTAACTTCCAGTAGTTTTTTAAAACATTACAAACAATGGATTCTTCTGCAACAGGGCTCTGTCTGCTCAAAACAAAAAGCTTACCAGGAACTTGCGCTTCTGTTTCCAGCTGGAGCCCTGGGCGTTGGTGTGCCGGTGGGCCTCGGTTACCATCCTGATCAGCTCCCACTCTGCTGTGTTTGGCTCCGGCCTCGTCTGCAACGTCCGCACCATCTCCTCCCTCTTCCTCCTCTGTCGATTCTCCTCGATCAGACGCCGCTTGGCCACGCGCTTCGACTCGTCCAACACCACTGATAGGCGCGATGGGAGAGAACGTTCAGACGAGTTAATGCAGTACGGCTACAGCTGAGGCAAGCAGGCCTTCAACAAAAACTGTAAAATGTTCTTTCTTTCTGGTTGTGAGTCTGTTTTTGCTTTCTCTTTGCTGAAGGCTCTCTTTTTTGAGTTTGTGTCGTTCTCCTCTTGTTGCTTAAAATGTTGCAAAAACAATAGCCACATACTATCAACAATAGCTGATATTGTTAACATTATTGCTTCAACCACTCACAGTGCCACTGTTGTAAATGGATATATTATATTGAGACATGATCTAGCATACAATGATGTCTAGCAGCTAGATGCCTTCAGTGCAGGGAAACCAAAATCAGAATGCATTCTGGGACATGTAGTTTATGGACAATGTAATTGTGCTATATCGTTTCAGCCTCTCCAAGGTTTCTTCAGTTCTAACTCACTGGGGGGGAGTTGCCGGCTTTTCTAAATGTTGGGTGGGAGTGTCCTCAAAGAGTCATTATGGAAATTTATGAGCTCTGAGTCTCAGAGTCGCCAGGGCCACTTGTGGGTTGTTGACCCAACCGGCCTTCGTGTGGGTTGTTAGGGCTAGATGAGCCCACATGTGAATGGTTGTTAAGCTGTCTGGGGAGGAAACTCAGTACTGCATTGTAGGTGGGTGATCTGTATGATGTCGTAGGCCACCTCCTCTGTTCAAAGACGGCCTTTAAATGCAAGAGGACAGCAAAGTCTTGACCTGAGGAGTTGGCCCTCTTTACTCTGTAAGGACACTCCCATACAGAGTTTAAAAGCCTGCAACTCCCCTCCAGTTAGTTATAACGGAAGAAGCCTCTGAACTGAAACATGTCCAGTTGCCTACAATAGAGCACTTAAAATTCATGACCTAGATGACTGAGAACCTTCATCAGCAGAAAGAAAATGTAGTTCAGTAATGCAGAACATAATTTTGTGATGCAAGTATTTGCATAATACAATTATAGATGTTAAGATATTTCGCTCTGAACCAGCAGTGGACCAACTCACTGACTGCAATTCATGAAGCCATGCTGCTGGAGTGGCTAAAAAAAATAAATAGCTGTAAAATTAGCTGTTTCTGATAAGGGCTGTGAAAGGGGATTATTTGTTTGAGATGGTGGCCACAGTGGACTACACATGTGACTCTCTGCATTTCTAAAAGAAATGTTACTAGGTATTCAACCTTATTAGAACTAAGCTGGATGACCTTCAGAACATCCAGTGAAATATTGAAAGGAAGCCAAAGTAAAATGTCAGATGCAACGCAGAATTCTAAGGACTCTGCTTTGTGGAGAGCTGTTATTTGTGGTTATTCTGGTGGAGTTTGGACAAAATACATTTAACAAACCCAAGGTTCCTGTCTTGTATTGCTCAATAATCACTGCTGTACAAAAGCCAGAACACACTGTGACTCCGGTGCTGAGCAGTATCAGAGTAGTGCAACAGTTCTGAATAGAGCTTCACCCACATCACCCAAATCTTACTTTGGACATAGCTAGTTTGTTGTATTATACTGTCTGTCTTGTTACAATGTGCACACGTTGTACTTTCATCAGGTTCATCAGGTGTTTGTCACAATGTGGTTGTGAAGTGATTTATGATGTCGCTCACTGTTTTGTTGTTGATAATCAGTAGGATTCCACTGCGACAAATTACAGCACAGAAATGACCACTGCTGCAATCATGAATGAAATGTAGGTTATGTAATTCAAGCTCATTGTGGTGAAAGTCCGGTTTCATCAGAATATCCATATCGCTTAATTAATATCCTCCACTACATGAAATTACATAAGTTTGTTCAGTGTGTGTGTGTGTGTGTGTGTGTGTGTGTGTGTACTATGTTAGTAGTTAGACCACAAGGTGGTGCAGGAATCGTTGTGTGCACACATGAATACAAATGTGGGACACATGAATCTCAGTGCCAAATTTCACGCCAGTCCACCCAGGATTTGTCGAGACTTTTCATATAAAGCCAAAAATGATGTAGGCAGCGGGAAAGTCAAGAGTGGTGGACAGGCAATCCATAGATCTCTGTCTCTGAAATGGCTGAACATTTCTCTCTCTGCTTTGTGCTTGGAATATGTTTTCTACAGTTACACAGTGACAGCAGCAGCCTCAACCTCTTCTATCTATTTGCAAACACTTTGAAGATAAGAACACTAAGAAGACATGAGCTTATAATAACTCACAGTCCATTGCCATGCCCACTGAGATGCACTTCTTAAAGCGGCACAGCTGGCACTGGTTGCGGGTGATCTTGTCGATGATGCAGCAGCCTTCATATTTACACGAGTAAGCTGGGTGCAGGTTCTTCTGTATAGTCCTGCGGAAGAAGCCCTGAGGAGAGGAAGCGAAACAGGATGAGACACAAAGACAAAGAGAGGGACAGTAAAAAAGAAGGGAAAAAGGGAGCAAAAGTGGAACAGAGACAGAAAGAGCATTCAGTTGTTGAGAGAGACACGGAACTCCATAACCTCAAAATTAAATCCGCCAATTAAATGTTCTTGTGTCTTAATTAGCATAAAACAAGTGCATTAAATGGGTCATATCACATGGCAGGCTGATGATTGCATGACAGGATCTTGCTTGCCAAGAATGGCTAAGTAATGAAGTGATGGCAGACTGAATGTCTCTCAGTAAGACCTTTGTACAAGACAGTCAGGGAACAGTTTGATTGGAAATCCCACTGTGGATTTTACAAAGTGGTTTACAAAATCATGATTTGCAGCAGAGAAATATCTTGACTTCAGGCAAGAAAAGTTGCTCTTACGTTTTTGAAATCCCTCTGAGTCATATCAAAACAAGCTGCATAACTAAGTTGCTGGCTGGCCACTCCATAATCCAGAAGCAGTTTCATTTATAATAATATAGTATCTAAACAATGAAACCCTATTTGGGAACAAAGTGTATTTCTTTTAAATGGGCAATATGTAAGAATTGTAGTTAAAAAAAAAGTCCAAAAAGGTGACGTGAATAACACTGATCATCTCATCACACAGCGTTGTTCTGCTGGGAAAGCTTGGGTGCTGGCATTCATGTGCCACCCAGTCTATGGGAACGACTGTTTTAGTTCACTTAACATTCCCACCAACAATGTTAAAAACATACCACTGATTTTTCGTCTGGGCCACTGTTTGCTTCGGATCATATCTTTAAAGTATTCCAGTAAAACTAGCTTGTAGATGATTGAAAGCTGTTCAGAAAGATCAATAATTTCCTGGAGTCTCGACTGTTTGACGGCCAACTGCTCTGATCTGATTATTTGTGCAAGGCTAAGCTTTCCGGGCGCTGGCTCCAGCCTTATATTTAAAAGACATCTATGAAAGTGGAGAAATACGCTTACGTATGTGCTCTGTGGCGGAAAGTAAGATGAGAGGATGGATGCCCAACGTCAAACTCTTCAACAGTTCAACAGTTGGCTACTAAACAGAATGAAACATTTATATAATAAATATAACATATATATTCTATGGCACCAAATGTTTATTAAGCTATGGCTGATGAAATGAACAATGCATTTCTGTTTGAATCACAGTTACTAAATAACACAGTGCCCAGCTGTTTAAGGGAATCACTGCGCTTCTTTTTGAATTCATTTGTGAAATGTTGACTCATAAGACTCACATCGGATGAGTCAGACTTATGAGTAGGTTTGCAGCTGAGTACCGCAGACAGGCCGGGGAAGTCAGCAAATGTTGAGAGATGGACTCAGACATGTTAGTGAACTACCTGATTAAATAAGTTGATCCAAGCCAACGCATTTAATTCAAGTGGATACAAAGGGCTGCACGCATTTGCTGCCGCAACAATATATGAAGCTTCGTAAACGCTCTCTTTTTGTGGCTGTTCCAACACAGTGGGTTGAATCTAAATATTCATAATCTAAGATTGCCATGGCCTCTGTTAACCATAATATTAAATGTTTGGTCTATTCTCAGCTGTTAATTCTTTGCTGTAGCATGTTCCCTGATTAGTATTTAGTTTTTAAATGTCTAAATTCTTGCTCTAGCAATATGTACAGCATAATGTAATCAATAAAGCCATTTGAATGCAATTGTTATTTCAGAAACTGATCGCGTCCAGTGTGATCAAGCTCTGCGTCTTCTGAACTCCACATATTAAAAACTTGCTCCAGGTCACATCCAGCCAGCTTTTCAGTCAGATGTCCAGTATTCTACAGATCTTCAGCACCACCACTGCACACGCCTGGTCAGATATTCACGCAGCTTCATGGGTTTAACAAAGCCTGCATATGGCAAACTCACGAGGGGATCAGAAGACTGCTCACATTTCTCTCCAGCTTTGACTTTATTGTGCTTAAACAATTCACATGGAGCTTAAAAAAATAAGAGAATATAGCTGTGTGACAGCTGACTGACAATTGTTTTTGTCCGAGGAATGACTAAAAACGCTTCGGAAAATTCTGCCAGTGACGGTAAGCCTCAAGGCTCAAAGGGCTGCACTGTGACAGCAGAATAAATCAAAATGTCAAGGATGTAATTCTAAATTACTTCTCATGCCAGCAATTATTTTGAGCCGGACCCACATTGTTTAAACGATCAATGATAAGAGATCTACATCAGAATCTACATCTACAACCAAAATTATGTCTTTCCAGGTCAGTTGTAGCTAGCCATCTTATAAGTCAACAAACTGGTGAAAAACAGTCTCCACTTTTTAATGGTCGCTGCCTCTCGTTTGAAAATGAGAACCTCGTGAAAGAGTCTTTCAGTGTAATCTGTACCACCACAGACTGTGGTATGAAATGTGTCAGGCAGTGGTGGCTACGGCTGGGTTAGGTAGTAGGGCTGGGCGATAACGATATCTATCGCGATAGACACGTGATCAATATCAATAGAAAATACGTTCGATAATTCAATTCAAGGCATTCTGGGGGATGTAGGCAGAGGAAGGGCTTTAGCCTCTCGACCTCTCCCGGCCCAGCTAGGCAAGGTTGGTGGCATGAACAAACTCACTCGCTCTTTGGTAACCTAGCAACAACCTGTTGAGTGACATGCACAGTAGCACTTTCATGTTTCGCCATCGTGCCTCATAACTGCTTTAACAAAAAGAACAGCGTGGAGTGAAAGGAGTAAATGAGTGCAACAGCACCAGAGGAAATTGTGGATATAAGAGGAAAGGTCACGTCACCAGTTTGGCAGTATTCCCTATCAAGTCTGGCAATATGACAAATTTATTTTACCACCTCAGCTGCTCTCGCAACAGACCACCATGGAGAGGTACTCGGCAGCAGTGCCATACGACAAAACATCAAAACGTTATAAAGAAATAACAGATGCAGTGGCGTATCATTTAGCGAAGGACTTGCTACCTCTCAGAACAGTTGAGAAGTCTGGATACAAGAATCTTATTCACGTGCTTGACCCCCCATACATTCTTATTTCAAATAGGTTAAAAAGAAAATCAATAATTATCGATATCGACTGATACATATTTCAGCCATATCGCCCAGCTCTACTTTAAGGTCAGTTTGTTTATCCAGTTTATTCAATCATGAAAACAAAGAGAGTTTGTTTAGATCGCTAAGGCATTTAAAAAAAAAATCAATCAATGAGGATCTTTCTCTTCTGATTAAAATTAAATTCCAAAAACTTAACAATGCACCTTTAACATCTACAGAATCTATGTAAGATAAGACCCAAGTAACAAGGAGCCAGTCATGACTCAACACTACAGCCAATGCCGCACGATCCACTCACAGCAAAAAAACGGACAGCATGCTGACTCAAGCTGCAAGTAAATGTAAATGAAATCTTTAACTCCTGTATTGTTGTACACGGATTTATACAGAGGATAAAAGGTAGAAAGTGGAAACTATGATGAATTCAATCACGACAGACTAATTCAGCATTGATATGAATGCTTTGCATGCATCAGTGGATACAAGAACTGAATAAATAAATACATAAATAAATCCCCAAAAAACAATAAAGTAGGGATTTATTTAAGATTAATTTACATCACTTTTGTTGTTCTTACACATCAAAACAAACATTGTGATAGAAAATCATGTGATGGATCTCTAATTTCTTTTCATTTAAGCACAGTGGTTCAAGAGGAAATAATCAAGATGTTAAACAATATAGTACATCAAAATATAGAAAACAAATATAATGAATAACTTTTCTGTTGGCCTTCCTTTCTATCAGTTCTCATCCAACTTTGTCATAAAAGATTTTGAGACTAACGGACAAACTGAAAACAATAACTCTATGGTGGCTATAAGGAGGCTCACCATTTCTGAAGCCATCATCCTCGCTGTCATCACCAAGGTGTTCCGAGGCAGTCAGGAAGTCTTCCTCTATGGACGAGATGGAACGGTTGGTGTCATCATCGACTCGATGGCCTGCTGCTCGGCCCTGCTGAAGCTGCCGCTCCTTCCCCCATTGGAGACCAATGAGGAACTTGTTGATATCAAAGATGATGCTGCTGGGCTGGGTGGCGTGTCTCTGCCCTGAACACTGAACCAGACACACGCCTGTACTTCTCTGCTGCTGATGCCCGCCCTGAATGAAACGAGTACAGATACCATAGTTATGCGTGCATGAACACACGGACGGTGGACAACACATACGCTGAGTAAACATCCTACACCTTCAGATTGAGGTTATTGTGTAGCTCTACAGCATGTTTTTCTTTCTTTTATTCAATACGCTATTAACTCACTGGGCCTGTTCATGCAAGTTTAATTGTCTGTGCAGACTCCTCAGGCTAAGTATCGATTCTGGTTTTATACAATGATGTATTTGGTGAGCTTCAAAAAGTCTATAAGTTGGCCAGTGGCTGTAACAGAACATCACATTTAAAAAATAAATACCAATAAAAGCACAAAAAAGGGAACAGTTTGTGTGTTTTTATTGTTTTTTATTGGAGCGAATGGGAGAGAATTACTCAATAAAATGAATGCACTTCCTCTCGTGGATTTCTCCTCGCATGAAAAAGGTCCAAATCTAATCACAAGAAAATTGTGGTACGGAAGAACAGCTTGCACTCTCTGCCTTGCACTCCCAGCCAGTTAATTCAAAGGCTGAACATGCTTGTGAGGGTTTCAAGACATCGCTGTGCACTCACCTGAGATGGAGCGTGTGGGTGAGTTTGGCAAGTGTCTGAGGCTTCGAGGCCACCGAGCAGTAGGATCTCATTTTCCTTCGGCTGGTGGACGGTCAGTAATTCAACGAGCTTTGGCAGGTCTGGAGACACCGATGCCAATTTCTGCAGGAGACATGGCGAGCACAGACACAATGCTAGATCATAAAAAAGAAAAGCAAATTCTGAACACGTCTTTTTTCCTCTGTGGTTCCAACCCAGAGACAAATAATTATAAAAATCCTTCCTGTGAGAACTCCTGAGCCTTGTGGAATGATTATTGATCGCCCACCGGTGCCACCGGCAGCTGCAGGAGGCTGCAAAATCTGCATATTATCTAAACAAATCAACCCTCTAATTTTGGGTAATGATTTTGAATCCATGGCAACCGAGTCTATGTTTGTATGTGAAATACAATAAACAGAGTTCCTGGGAGATGAAAAGTGGGTGGGAAAGAAAAGAGGCTCACGCAGGAGGGAAAGAATGAGAGTGGCATGTGGATTCGGCTCACCTTAATGATTTTGTCATCACGGCAGTCCGTTTTCTGAGGGTCCAGGTTTACAAAACAGATCTGAGAGGAGACAGAAAGGGAAAGACGAAACATCAGCGCCACAGTGCAACGATTATTCGACAAAAGCTGAGTAGGAGTAGGAGTACAAAGTTTCCCAGAGGTCAGATGTGAGAGTGTTGTAAAGTTAACAGTTGCTGCATTTCCCACTGCCATTTTCTCTTCACAGACCCTGCAAACCAGGCAGACGGAGAGCTTTCCTCAAAGTGAATCACCACTTGAAAAGTAGCTGCCAGGCAGTATGATGAGACAAATGTCCGTCTGACGGGCGAACTAGTTGCTACTCTCCAAAAAACAAACTGAGTTATCCAAGTTTCTGGAGGGGAGGAGTGGGCAATCTGGCCAAAAAATACGATCTCTAAAAATAGTCACCATCTATTAAATCGCAGCCACGATCCAAAATCTTAATCGTGTTTGTGTTGTGTGTTTTTCTCGATTTTTTTAAATGCCCTGTAGACTAAAGCCAGACTTGAAATCCCCTATGACTTTCTCCATTTACACCAATATTGCATTAAAGATAGTTATTTTTCTTCATCTGTCATGCCACCAGCTTTAATGTGCATTGCATTTTTTGCAATACGTGACCCAAGTGAGAGCCACATGAAGTAAGGGGGAATAAAGGGGATTTATGTGCAGAATTTTTACTACTACTTACTATTATTGAAGATCAGATTTTAAGGGGCTGGCCTGTGAACATAATCTGTGACATCACAAATTATTTGGAAGCCAATCCTGGTCCAGTGTTCAGCATACACACATACAGTGTGAACTGCACACACACTGAGAATGGACTTAACATTTTGTTGGTCTGTTCTGTACACACAAACAGCTATTATAAATCAATAAAATGGACTTGATCTTGTGTACAGTGGGAGTGGGTGCCATTTTAAGAATTTTAATGTGCTAATTATATGTTTATCTTTGTTAAAAGCAATGTCAGACAGACGTTAGAACATTTTCTGTTTGTGTTAATACATGTGTGTGTGTGTGTGTGTGTGTGGAGGGGGTCTTTAACTAAACTACACTAAGCTGTTTGATGAACCTCTCTGGGTCACAGTCTCTCATTGGCTGAGCCCTTCCTATGAACACCATCTCGTCTGTCAGGGGCTGTTGGCAGCAGGTGCAAATCGGCAATGATTTTCTTTCCATCTCTATCTCTCTTTTTCCGCTTTTCTCTTCCTCTGTTTTCACTCCTTCACTGTGCCTCTGACACCCTCCCTGCGTCCTCTTCCTCCTCCTCCTCCTCATCATCCGCCTTCCCTTCTCACCCACCTTTGCCTCTAGCTGCAGGTTTAATGGTCTGTGATGGAGTCCTCGTGTCAGTGCTGGGAGTCTGGGACTGTCCGCCGGCTGCTGTTTGGTTCTACAGCACACAGCCTCTGATCTAAGTTGACATGGCCAAGCTAGTCGTGTGTGGTTAAATGGATAAGCACGTCACCAACTGAATTTGTGTGTGCGGGGCACTGTGTGGTGCTTTTGGGAGAAGCGACAGTGCCTGTGTGTCAGTCACGAACACATACATTCCTATATATGTCTGACTTCTAAATGTGACTGCGTTTGTCATCACTAATCAAACCTTGCCGTAACGTGACTCACCGAGGCAGTCTCGGTCTTTTCAATGCAAAACACGCACAGCTGGGATCCTGCTGGCTCTCTTTTTTTTTTTTTTTTTACCTCTGCCTTCTTTATATCCGCTCTGCTCTGCCTGCTGCTATCTTCCCTCCTGTCTCTCTTCTCTAGACCGGCAAAAAATATATATAGTTTTAAATAATCACATCTTGACACACATCACGGTTTGGAATAATTTCCCTTGAACTACAAGAGGTGCACGACTCATTCTACTACGCGTCTCACCAGCCTCAGCGCTTTGAGATAGCATATATTTTCCATGTTTTTTATCATCTATTTTTTCATGTATCTGTTTTGTATTCGACAAGATGTATTCCCACCAGTCAGGGTGTAGGAGCCAGCAAAATGATCACATCAGAATTGAAGCGATGTCAAGTGAAGCAAAAGCTGCTGCAGCAACTAGGTCAATATACTGATGAGTTTATATATGCTTCATGAATAAGGCTGTAGACGCCAATATGGGTTGCTTCATCATCGTAAGTGCTAAGAGGGAACACTGCTGGAAAACAACAAAAACTGTCCGCAGAGACAGATCAGATGAGCCAAAATGTCCTTCAGCTGAAGCGTTAATGCGGCACATTCAGAACAGGGCATTTTCTCCCCTCACCTCCAATCTGGCATCCTCCAGTCAAACATTAAGTCTAATGTGATGAAAATTGCCGCTTTAAAATGGAGTCAGTCAAGTATGAAGAATGTGAACTAAATGACAGCTGACGATGACAGAATATTTGAAAAGTTTTCCTTACTTTGCCCTGATCACCTGATGTGTGTGTGTGTGTGTTTTCTCTCCTCTGCCCTGTATGGACTGCATGTGTCACCTATCACACGTTTAAGAATACAAACAGGCTCGCTCCTTTACTACTTTTCACTCAAAATAGTGGCAATCTGCTCACTGACGAGAACAAACAGTTTGTTCGTCTGCTTTTCTGCTGTTGGATCAGTTTAGCGAGGAGAGATGAGGGGCTTTCAGGAAAGCTGTTAAATGTCAACGACACACACACACACACACACACACACACACACACACACACACACACACACACACACACACACACACACACAGGACCTGATTATCCTTCATCTTTTACTGAAACCAGAGACAATAGCTTCATTTTGACACAGATATGGCCTTTGAAATCTGTTTTTACTCATTCTGCAAGAATTTACACTCTATTGTTTTTGTTGCAGATAATATGCATGGAGATGTATGCCCTTTTATCTAGGTGGTAAAAAAGGTTTGATAAGAGGTTTGATGCCATTGCTCAGGAGCACCTCGGCAGTATCCACATCCACCGATATTGCAAAATCATCCCAGGAAAGCAGCAACAGCACCTTCCCCCGCCTGCTAACACATGGCCTGTAGATAACGCACACTTTGAGGAAAAGCGGGGCAAGTGATCCACAGTGTTGTCCTTGAGAAGGGCTAAAGCAATTTAACCCCATCAGATGGTGACAGCCAAGAGGCAGGTGCTCTACATTTTGGGAAGCAGGGGACCATCCAGTCACCCTGTGTTCACGTGTGAGACGAGCCCAGGGACACGCCCCGATTCTATCAGTTTTTTTCATAGACATACTAGACGACATAGGCTTGCGTCAGCCTGTCTCTGAAGGGCTGACCACGTAAACAACAGTCGAGGAATATAAAGAGGCAGCGAGGGAAAGAAACACAGAGACAGAGAGGGTGAAAGGGATAGCTGATGTGTGGATAATATTGACAGCATGGAAGTTACTGATAGACTCAAGGACTTGACTAGTGCTCCAGACGAGAGAGATAGTCAGTCATTGCTCACAGCAGGATACGTGACTGATTTTCTGCTTTTCAACAAAGACACATCGAGGTTAGTTGGCAAGCATGTTAGCTTCAGTAGATATCGTCTATCATAATACATAGACATCATAATGTCATGTAATGTTGACCAATAGGGAGATGTCCTAGCTATTAGATCGTTACATTCGCATACTGTCTTAGCTTCTTTAGTCTGATAAATACATAAATACTTTGTTAGCCGTCACAAATGTACGTCCGCCCGAAGAGCCTACCTGGCGAGGCAGTAACTTCTTACTGCTGTTGGTGTGCTTTGTGCTAAAGTTAGCCACTGCCCCTTTTTTTGGCGCAGGGGCTGTCGGCTTTGTGCTACTGAGTTTACTATGAGTGATTATGACATAATCATAATGAACTTTAGCAACTAACATAATAATGTTAGTACTAATAATATTAATTATTGGGGATTTTTGGTTGAAGTTTCAGTCTTGTGCAACGAGTTTTAGCAATACGTCTGCCTAGCCTTGTGGAAGGCAACCACAGATATTTTCATCCTCTTATTTGTCAGAGCATTTGATTTATTGATTGCTGTCTCAGAGATTTTCTGCAAATACAGCCCAAAAAAGAAATATTCTAGAATAATTTACCAACCTGAGCTTTCACATAAAAGTGTTGATTTTCTTTAAGGTAAGGGAATTGTAACAGAAACATGACCTCTGTACTCATTGCATCCATCCAACCGTATGTCCTCACTCCAGTACTTCCCGCTTTGTTCCTGAGAGCCTAACGAATATATCACTTTACGGTGTTTGAACAAACAGCCTGTGCAATTTTCTGTAGAACCAGGCATCTAGGTTGCAGCAGAGGTCCGGGTGTCTCTCTGTATCTTTTCAGTCCAGTAGGTGCTCAACCCCACGCACATCTACAGCTGTGACATCAACCCAGCCAACCAAAGTGAAGCTCAGGGTGACTCTGAACACCTGTGCTGATGGAGCACGAGAGCCAAACTGGACAATAATAATAACACTCACAGGAGCAGCCCCAGAGCCAACTGCTCACCGTAAAATTGTAAAAATCATCCAATATTTATGGACTCTGTACTCTAACACTGTTGATGTTGGGATACCTTAAAAAACTAAAAGTCAGTATTCAGCCGTTTCACTTCGGGCAGCATTATGTCACTTATCTGCAATAGCCATGAGTAAAATCAGCTACAATAACTTTGGTTATTGTTGCAGGCACAGTGTATGTCCTGGATACCATAACAATGCAGACACACACAAACGCACACACACACAGGTCCAAACGTATTTACGCAAAAAAATTCAATTTGGCCTTGGACATACAAAACTGTCGAGCAGGCAGATTTCTCTCGCACGCAACCTGCAAATGGAGCTTATGCCACAGTTTGAATACGGTATTATGTGCACAGACGTGGTCGATACAGCAAGCCATTACAAATATTTCAGTCTCCTTTGTCCATCAAAGCTTCACTCCTCCTCAGCTTCCCTCTTTCTCCACTCACTACTCTGATCCTCCCACACACAGCTGCTGCTCTCGCCCTTCTGTCTCCCTTTTTTTCTCTTTAACCGTGGCTCTTTTTTTTTGCTCTTTTCTTGACTTGAAACACAGAAGATTTTTTGATATACTTCGTATTTGGTCTTTAATAGTATGCTTGTTCTGTATCAGGTGCTTTTTTCCCCAAAAGCATGAGAACAAATCATGACTATTTAAACACATTTTTTAGGTACACTGCCAAATTCCCCTGCATGGAAAATCTCCCGGGCTCATTTTCACTCTGAGGTGACAAAAGCAAACACAGCTCCCTTGATTGTAAAGCTTTTTGACTTATCTCAGTGGCCGGCAAATGTAATTATAATCCATTTTACCTTTAAATTAATTCAAATGAAGTTTGGGAGGAAAACAACATTAGGGCTCAGTGACTGTGCCATATTAATTTGGAAATGAGACCCACAAGCTACACAGTGCTGGTGTGGAGACCAGACAGGCATGCTGATTGCACATGCTGGTGATTATGAACAGCCTTAGTTTGTGCTCAGAAATGTAATTAGGCATAACATCAGCTGTTCACGAAGCATGATATAATACAGTTCCACATGGTACACATTGATGTTGTCCTACGTTGACCGAGCTGCTTCGTTTTTATGTTGTAAGGTGCTTCAAGTATTTCACATCTAGAGGTACAAAAATTATAGGATGCCTCCATCCTTGAATGCTGATGTGAAGACACTGTGTTCTCGATCAATGGCTACGCCTCTCTACTGCTGAAAGAAACAGGATATATGCAGTATATGAACGTGCGCACACACACACACACACACACACACACACACACACACACACACACACAATTAGTGTTTGGCTGTGTGTTGCTCATCTTGGCACCCCGGGCAAAAGCCGATGCTGTCCTGGTTCTGAATAGTATGGATATGTTATGGGAAATGTTAAAAACAGGGCATGTATAGTATCTCTGGGGAGCTTATACATTCTCCCCTAGGTCGACAAATGTATATGTTTCCCCGAAGGATCAAAAGTTTATCAGTTGATATGGAGAACAACATGTTAATAGGTTCTGGTGGAGAGGACTATGAGGAAAATGCTAAGAGCAGATTATGACAGAGATGTCGACAGACTAGCTTCTGTGTCTTTGAAAAGCATAAATTTTAATGTGTTGTTTGCACATTTGGAGAAGAGCTAAGACGTGTTTTCATCACAGTGTTTTTCACAAGCTTTTTAATGCTAAATGTTCAGTGCTCGTCAGAATATTTGTTGTTTTATATTCAAAGGAAAGTGCAAATTAAATAATATGGTATTTGCTTAAAGAATAGCCAAATACTAAAGTGACTTTTTTGTGATAGTTAATCACTTTGATATACTAAATCTGGAACAAAATGTGTAACGTAAAGACCCTCCACCCAAAAATGACAGTGCTGAACCATCAGCAGGGTGGACAGTATTGAATATGGATGGAATTTCAATCATAAAACTGATAAAAGAAGCATTTATTTACTGTTAATTCACAGTTAAAGTCTCTCTTCAACTTTGCTACCATTCTTTATTCTGCCACTCTCCAAAGTCTCTGCTGCATCCTCACTAGGCTAACAAAGAGCTAGCAGCTGTGACTCATCACCTGATGTGAGTCAGGCTTCAGGATGTTTTTTTTTTTTAATTAGTTGATGTAGCGTATTCAAGCTAGAATGAAGATAAAGTTACTGAATTTGACATGGAAACCCTCCAACTCTTCTCTGTTCTCGCTGTGATCCATTAGCTAAATTACACATCTCCATAGCTGTAGCACCAAACAAAAACGAACATATAAAGTATTTTCTCCACACCTGAGCTGTACTGAGGGTTACTTTACCAATAACGTAGTCAGTAACCTAATCCACGTATCACAACGCTAAAGTAATGTAACAGGATTACTTCCATAAAAAATTACAAGACCAAAATAAACAACTCGACCTTTAATGATTTTTTTTCCTGCTTTAAAGAGAAAAAAAATGCTGCTCATATTTATGCCGTTATCAATTATAAATATGTTTTTTCACTGTGAGAAAATTGGATGTGTGGCGTGATCACTTATGAAAGTGTTAATTGGCCGAGTCAGTGTGAGAGTCGTTGAAAATTACAATCAAGACAGTCTTCCCCATTTTTACAAAATTCATTCCCGCATTATAAACTGATCTATATACTCCACATTCTTACATATTTTGCTCTTAATAACAGACATTTACTTGTAAAAACACATGATAACTATGCATTTAGATGAGGTCGACTACTTTTGACAAAACTGCGCACCTAAGGCTGTAGTTTATTATAGTGTCAGACGGACAGGGGTTTAGATTTGGTTCAGGTTCAAAAGAAAAAGAAGGTCCGTCTTCCTGCAGTGATCCTGCTGTAAGTCAGCGCTCCTGCCACGGCTGATGGCATATTTATTCTGTTCTCCCTCTCTCCGGGCCGAGAAGGGACAGGTCAGGACACAGCACACTACCCGAGTGTGAAGTGTTTGAATCCGGTGATGAATGGATATTTTCTCCTCCACGGGCTGCAGGTTCAAAGCAGGAAGACAGATAGCCAGAGGAATGGACTGTGTTTTTTTCTGCATTTATAAATCTGGCACATAACAACTGCTCACATTAATTCTAGACAGACAGAATATCATCCTTCATAACCTTTTCCCCATTTGATCTTCAGTGTAAAGTGTAAAGTTTTTAATGGATTTCTGGCTTCTTTTTACGTTTTTTTTTTTTTTTATTATTATTATTTTTTATTTTCTTATGGCTGAATTGTCTCTTTTTCTCTCCAGAACTTTATCATGGCTCACATCTTAACCTATATTTTCACATAAGCTAAATAAAGCAATAAAAAAGGAAATAATAATATCTACTGCACAGAGATTAGGTAACTATAGTATGTGCCTCCTGAAAAGAAAAAGAAAATGAGGTGCTGTCTCCCTCTTCAAAATGCTCGCCCTGTCAAATCTCCCGGGGGTGTGATGAAATTCAGTGCGACTATCACAGCAACATGACACTTCTCTGTGACTTCATGCATTAAAACATGAGTGAGTGATCAAAGGTGACAACATGATGCAGCCAGAGGTAGGTGATCAAGCAGGAAAAATCCAAAGCTTTTAACTTTTATTTAGCTCACAGTTTTTTGGCCTTCTGCACTCACTATTTTGAACCGTTCCTGAATACATAAACTGGTGTTTTCATGCTGTAAAACGAAAATTTCTTAGAAATCGCAACCTATTCTACTAATTTGGGTTGATTTGGATATTAAGGTTGATCAAAAACAGATCTTTATAAGCAGACCTATTATGCTTTTTCCTTTCTTCTTTCCTTCAGTGTTTTATATACAGTATGTTCTTATTTATGTAAAAGATCTTGAAAATTAGGTCAGCACCAACAGTAGCTCCTCTCTCCCACAGAAAACACTGCTCCTGAAACGCCTCGTCTTGAGTCCAGACTTTAATTCTGTGACTTTGTGACATCACACTACGTTACAGAGTCGTCACATTGCTCTGTTGTCATTAGCGGTGCTGGGTCAGGCGTGTGTGAGCTGACCAATCAGAGCAGACTATTCGGTAGAAGAGGCCTTAAAGAGACAGGAGTTAAAACAGAGCGTTTCAGACAGAGAGGGGGAATACAGAGCTGCTACACTGGGCAGGGTGAGTAGACAGGTGTGTTTTTTGAGCATTAAAGCATGTAAACCTGCTCTAGTAGTAATCTAAATTAAAATTCTGAACATGAAAATTAGTCTGAAAATGTGTCTCCTTTAATGAGTTTAATGAGTTTTTAACCTTTAAACCAAACCCTCCAAACTCCATTTACAACTATAATTGCTTTGGTCCTTTAAAGCTAAGTCATCAAAAATAAAACAATCAAACTCCTCATCACCCTGAGGTCTGTGCCTTTCTGCATCACCCTCCACTCACCGAGTATCCAATGTTTGTGTGTGGTTTTGAGGCCCCTCCTCTCATTCTGTTTGGATCAGCGTTCATTGTCTCACCCTCCTTCACTTTTTTCTCATTTTTTTTTTCCAAACTCCGCATTCTTTCTGCCTCCCTGTACAGTTCAGGCCAGGACAGACGTATTTATTTCCCCCACAGTGTCATCAATCGCGAGCTCCCGTTTGATTGATTGGCCGCGCAAAAAAAACCCACAGAGGAGCCGAACGGAGAATTGAGTGTCAGAGGAGCAATCTGTCACGTCAATGTCCGAGAGCAATGCCGCGGGAGGACGGGCCGCATCTGTTCGCACTGGCATTAAAGTTCCCTCTGATTCATGGGAAACAGGCACAAAGTAAAGAAAACAAACGACCATTGTCTCGTTTAAACAAAAACTGTGAAGAAGACGAAGCTGCTTCACTAGGGAACAATGAGGATAAAACTGTCCGCATAATCTCAAACTCAGGTAGGAGCCGGATGAGAAGCGTCCTGTTCTGCAGAGACAAGGACAGCACGAGTGATGTCTTTGTTTTCAACTTGGCAGCCGTCACAAATAGCATTTCAAGTTAAAAAATGATGAGGGAGGAAGAGAGTCATGGCGCAATGCATAAATCTACTTCACAGGCCTCAATCGAACAATAAGCGGGGAATGTTGGCCCTGTGCTTGACTTTCATGGTCTGTATTGTCCAAAAACAAAAAAAAATCTCTGATAAAACTGACACACAGTTGTTTGAGTCCTGTGTACATCTCGTCTCAGATAATGCAGTTGGTGTCTTCGGGTTTCAGGAACATTCGTTTCAGCAAGCGGCTGCTCACACCTACAGAGTGTGACATGAATGTGAGAGAACGGTGCTCTTTGCTAAATTACTGCCATTCCTGTTGCTGTGGTAATAACTACCAAACACTTGAGGCATATTTCAGGGAGGAATATGAGAGAGAAAAAATGTCAACGCTCTTGTGTGCGTGTTGCTGGCATTTATTCTGCGTAAGATGGTCCAGATACAGTCCCATGACGGAGGAATCAAAAATAAAACTCTTGTGCAAGTAATGACTTTGTGGTGAAGAAAAACTGCACATAAGGTTTGCTGTGTTTAATCACCCTTTTGTTATTTTTAATTCTTGTTTGTTAACTTCCCTTTATAACATTATTTGTGCTGTGATCTGAGAGACCTAAAGAAGTAGCACTAAAACAAGATGCTAACACCTCTGTAACCCACTGGTTTGTGGACTACTGTTCAGAAGCCTTGGGTTTGGCATTACAGCCGCCACCATCTCGTTTTTTTGGGGCCAGAAGTGCCAATACTTAGGATGTGAGGATGGAGCTGGGGAGGATATCCTGATTGGATATGGACATGCCATTGTAGAGACTTGCCAATTATAAGGTAGCCAAAGCTTAAATCATATCCTGCTGTATCTTCTATTTTCCTCTCCATACATCATGGACATCATGCTGTGTTGAAGAAGACTTAAAACTATCTATTTAGACCATAAACTCACTAGGAAACCATTCCCTCATAGGTATTTTCATTTTCTCATCGGTAACAAAATCAGACTTTTCCGACTGCCCATCAGACATTTTTCATTGGGTTCCCTTTTCAGGAAGCACTATGCATGTTTTATACAGTCAATTGGTCGAACATTTCTGTCTCATCACGACGCTGTGCTTATGCTCCTCTTAGGTTTAGGCACAAAACCAGCATGGTTAGTCTTAGAAAAACATCATAGTTTTCCTTTAAAAACCTGTTTTGGTCGCCACAATAACAGATGTAATTTTCCACAGGTCTACCTTAAAAAACACCCACTTTTATGCCACAAAACACCTTGAAATATCCCCCGGTGTCCTGAAAAAAAAAACTGGCTTTGATGTCACAAGAACAGCTGGAAATATCCCCTGGTGTCCTTAGAATATTCAGTGGAACTGCGGTCGGCTGTTAAGCAGCCTTGTTGGCAGCGATAGCACACCACCATTCCCTCAGACCTACAGACGTGTAATTGAGCATATTAGCATAAAATGTGAACATAATATGCCACGTTTGGTACAAACATCAACCTTGGATGTATCTGTGGTTTGCAGAATACGTTGCCTGCCAGCATTATATGCTGGTGACTGGGCTGCAAAGTTAATACAACTTATCCTTAGGGCACCATGAACGCCATCCAGTAGTAGTTGACATCCCTAAAATTATAAATCAGATTTGACTCTGTAGACAAACAGATTATCCCTTGCTGTTTCAGCATCTCCACATGGGATGATTTTAAGGACTACACTGATGGTATAATCAGAAAGACCCAAGAAAAGGCAAAGAGGGAAGCATGGGAGATATTTTGCAGCTTAAGGTGAGAAAATTGATTTCACTCCTGAGGGATGACATTCAGACAAATCACTGAAATGTGGTTCTTTCATTTTGAGGCACGACACTCCAGATGATGTTATTAGAGAGAACAAATGATGTATTTCGGGTACTTTCGCTAACGCAGCCCTTCTTCAGCTTGGATCTTGAATAAAATCAAATTTTCCATAAGAAAAAATTGCCGCTTGATGCAGTGTTATCTTATTTATAGTGTTGTAGTTGATATGAATCCATGCCTGTAGTAAAATGTGTGATAAACTTAAGAATCAAATGCCTCTCACAACCAAAGAATGCCTTTGAGCCACTGATAGATGTAAATCCTGAATGCATCTCATGCTTAACTTGCTATTTCAAATGAGTGAGTGATCAAAGGTGACACATCGGAATTGGGTGACAGAGAGGATTAAGTCCTCTACAGCCTCTCTCTTGTATTTTGCTTTCTCTCCCAATGTCTTTTCAAAAGTCTCACGTCCTTCCCCGAACAACCAACAATGTCATTCATTCCCCAAATGAATACCGCGTCCAGAAAGTCCTTGGTAAACATCAAAATTTATGAGGAAATGTTCAGGAGAAATGTAGATTGTGAAGTTTAGCAAACTGACAAAGAGTGAATGTACATGTCCACAGGATCTGTCGTTTTAATGCCTCCCATTCATTGTCCATGTAGGAAGCTGTGCAGTGCATTCTGGTAGCCCTGCTTAGTGTTTTAGGAGGCGAGGCATCGCGTTTCCCACTCCTCATTTGCATACAGTTGAATTCTGGCTACTTTATGAAAATTAGGGTTGTCTGATGCGACATGATGCCTCTGAAAAATACAAAACAACTATCAAAACTAATCTCTGTAAAATGTTGATTCTACAACTGAATGTCTTATCTCTCACCTAAAATGTCTTCAGAAACACATTTTGCTGAGCTATGTTTGTAATTTAAGAGAAAGCTTCCACGTGAGGTGCCATGTTTTTAAGCAGTGAGCCACGCATGGCATTTAGTTGGTTGCAGCCATCGAGTGTTTGCGTGGATGTTGGAGGGTGTAGCCTGTTTTGTGGGCGTGTAAAAGCTGGGAAGGGTCACGTGGCCTAACGTGAAATGACGCCCCTGTGGAGACTCACTTTGAGAGGGACATGGGAAACTAATGAGCGCAATCATGAAAGGTGGAAAAAAACAACAAAGACAGGATGTGGAAAAAAACATGACACATGAGGATAAACCCTACAAAATAAAACAGGAAACATCTAAACTAAATCCCAAAGCCAACTATGATCCTTTCATTTCTAATGTCATTACTGATGTTTTGAAAAGCTAATTGCATATTCCAAAGTATAGTGTGTAAATCAGTGCTCGTAAAGACAGAAAACAACACGATTAAAAAATATATACAGTAACTTAATGGTTTGGTTTTCAACAGCTCAATAGCTAGAATCACAAAACCTGATTAGAGGATCTGCTAAATCTATCCCAGCATGCACTGATGAGACAGCTACGAGAGCCTGAAAATGGCTTATTAACAATCATTCAGACGTGTACAGTCGTGCAGATTTCCTCTGTCAGCTAAACTCAAATCGGTGGCACTTAAAAAAAAAAATGCTGAGCTGACATGCCTGGGGTGTCCTGGAAGCAGGATGTAAAGCAGACAGAGGACACATGTCCAACATGAGTGTACTACTCCGAATCCAAAGAGAGAGTCACACTCCTGAAATCCCTGAGAGTCTGTGCTACAGCAGAGATGACCACTCTATGATAGCTTTTTATTTGCACTCACAGGGTGCGATAAAATCAACAGCGAAGCACTGACTTTACAAAACCATCTTTCTTTAACAAATTGCCTGCTGAGACTAAATGGAGCTTTTAACTATCTTCCAGCAGATTGAAAATGCATAGCTCATATCAGCCACTCAAAGGAAATCTGCTGGTGTATTTTAAGCAGCAAAGTGATTATGAGGAATTCTGGTACATTTTTAGATGCAAAAATAAATGTTTTCCCAACTCGGGCACAATACAAGAGAAATCCTGATTCTAGTTATAATAGTTTATCTTATATCAAATGTACAAATCTTTTACTCAGGTCTCTCTTTCAAACTCAGCGCAACTGAGCAATGTCAGAGCACTGATAGAACAGAGACGGATGGAAAGTATCAGACAGGACCTAATGTGCTTTTACATTTTTTTCCTTTCCTTCAGTGTGTTACATATGTTCTTGTGCATGTGAACGATCTTGAAAGATAAAAAGGTCAAAGTTCGTGCCAACAGGAGCTCCTCTCTCCCTCAGTCGACCCTGCTCCTGAAACTCCTCATCAGTAACCTTGCCTTTAATTCACTTGACACCACACAATGTCACCTTGTCTCGCATTTACATAATTTATGCCTTGCGGCTAGCTTGGCACATAAGGATTGATTTAGCACAGCTGCTCTTTTGCTGTTAGCGGTAGTGAGTCAGGCATGTGTGAGCTGACCAATCAGAGCAGACTGGGTTTCGAGGAGGGGGGTTGTCTTAAAGAGACAGGAGCTAAGACAGAGGGTTTTCAGGCCGGGGGGGAATACAGTGCTTCAGAACAGAGCAGTGTGAGAAAACAGATTTGTATTTTGAGCACTAAAGAATGTAAACCCAATCTTGTACAGGAGCATGTCCACCCAGGTGTCATGTTTCCAATCAGAGCTGGAGCTGATAAACGCTGGTGGGTCCTGCAGAGGCATATAACACTGAATAGGAAATACCAACTGTACCCAATGACAGTAAAGAGAAAAGCCAGATGTGAGTGGGTGTTAGAGTTTTAGGTAAAAGAGAGTGGTATCTGACAGTTTCACTTCTTAATAAGTGCATCCATTGCATAATCAAGTCCATTTCCACAACACACAGGAAGTGACACATCAATCCTTCAAATAAAGCGCTGTCTACCAAACAGAAACAGCCTGCTGCAAAAACACTCTTTTTTCCACCATCTGTGGGCCCACAAGCCACTCAGAAGAAACAGGTTGAAGAGATGTCATCTCACATCGCATTCTGCCTCAAAGTTCAAAGTGCTACCTCGCGTGTCATTTCAGTCCCACAAACATGCCTCACACAGCCACACCAGACATGACTCGGTCCATCTTTGTTGCCAAAAGGGTGCCTGCGTTTCATCATCCACAGTATGTTACTCACCACGATGCAGCTGCCCTCCGTGTCATCGTCCAGCAGGCCCAGTCTGCACAGAGCTTTCTCGTTCCTCAGCCAGTACTCCGACGAGTCCAGCGCGCTGTTGCTGCACAGCACCTGCAGCACAAAGATAAACCCTGGTCAGATACACAAACGCGGAGACACACATGGAGCATATGACTCACAGTGTTTGAGTCACACAGTCACTTTCATCTGCCACTCTTTGTGTCTTCCCCATCTGCTTCTTGGGATCAATTGACCTTTTCTCCAGGACCTTTATTTCAGGGTAAGAGTCAGTGGCACATGATCAATAATGCCTTGAGGGTGAAAGCCACCGTTATAGAGCTGCCTTTGTCAGCGAAAGACAAGAGTTTTTGTCTGACTGACTGATATGCTCATTTGTCACTGTTAACTATTGACTTGTTGTTTTAATTAACCACCCAGAGTTCCACAGGGATGACTCATTTTTGTAGGCCAACCTGGAAGTGAGCGTCATTAGTTCACTTGACAAAAAGCTAATGGGATTTTTTAAAATGGATTTCAGATCATTGCAGAAAATAAAGTCTGCAGCAAAGAAAAAATTAGGACATTTACACATTTTGCAAGCAAATCTTCATAAATAACCTCTTCCAGAATTTCATAAAAAATATAGCCAAAAAGTATTTAAAAGCTAATGTTAGGCAATACACGCCACTTAGCTTCTTTCTGCACTGTACTATACATAATTGATCAATTTACAGGTTGAAAAAAATGAAGTTAGAAAAGTTTGCAAGTTAAGTGCGCCTTTTCGTGTTGGGCGTGATGACATTTAATGTCAAAGACAACCTCTGTAGTCTCATTTAGTCACTTAGCAACCATCGTTTTTGAAGGTGCAATATGTATAACTGTCCACCTGTCAAACTAATAGGTGGCAACACACCATCAGCGTAACTCCTAGTTACAGTGGGCAACGGAATTGGGCTCCGGAAGACACATGAATCTTACCTATTGCACCTTTAAGACAGCTTAACACATCTCAAATGGGGTATTTACTGAAAGAATTTTAACCGTGATATTTGAAAATGAAAAATGTATATCATGTAAATAATCCAGCACCTCTTAAATAATTACTGTTTCTTCTCGTTCGAGCTATTATCAGAGGAGACGACATACAAAAGAGAGACACAACCCACAAAAGTTAGCTCAAGAAGAATTTGAATAATAGCATTAATATTGTTATTGTTGTCATTATTTTCCAGAGATATCTTAATGATATTGTTATCATGAATTCTTCAGACTGAGATAATCATGTAGTGAAAATCTGATACCATTAACGGAACCTTAAACTCGGGCATCTTACCAAAAATCCATTCAAAAAACCTCACTGACTTTGAGAAGAAGGAGCCAGAAGTGCAAAAAAACTAATTTCTGGGTTTTAGGACACATTCCTGCAGCAATCTATTACAATGATAAACACATTTATTTACATTACAAGGGGTCAACTTAAAGATTTATATGATGCTTATCACAGTCAAGGGTTTAAACATATGGTATAAATATTTGTAACAACAACAACAGTTGGCAGCATCATTGTGCTGCAAGATTAAAGTCACATGCTATAAATAAAATCCTTCTTATGCAATTACTTACTTATACGACAGATAGTACGCATGTGTTGTTGCATTCTCACTGTGTATTTTTAGTGACAAATCAGGCCCCCTCATGCTCGCACCCCTAGGAATAGGCCATCTGTGCAGGCCCTCGGCCAGGTAAAGGTGACGTACATTCAGCTGATCTCATCTAGAGCGATCGTATCAAGGGCCGCCGCCGCAGGTCAGCGGAGCGCGAGGCCCAATTATGAGAAAGACATCACCCCGTGTCTCGATCACTCGAGTAGAAGTCAGTTAAGATCAGGAGTGGTGGGCTAATTAGGGAACGCACACATCAGCGAGCCCACCTGCACATACAGTACAAAACACACTTTGAAAGGAAATTCAATCTAGCCTCCACCTCAACCCACTGATCTGGACTATTTCCCCCCTCCTGTGTCTTGGGCACTCGGAGATGATAAATCTACTGGGCTGACCCCGGGGCCTGGCTGTTACTCTTATTACACAACCTCTGGGTGTCACCAGCACCCCGGAGGAGGAAATGAAAATCTCCTGCGCTGCTGGAAACACACAAACAGATAACGGCAGAGGCAGATAAGATAAGATGGACAGGCGCACAGATGGAGAAAAAGACAGAAAGATGATGTGGTTGACAAGCAGCAACAGAGCAGACAGATGTAGGGACACACACAGGTAGATGCATGCCCCCATCACAAACACATCAGGCTCAGCTGTGGGTTTGTTTGTTTTTTTTACCTTCTTGCAGGCGCTGATGGACGAGGCCACGGTGCTCTCAGTGCTTCCTCCCTCCACCTCGACTGACTCGGAGCCTTCAAACATGGCAGACGACTGGAAGTTACTGCAAGGCAAAAAGGGCACAAAGTTGAGTTTGTCAGAGCAAGTTTTTGTCAAACACTCTTAAAAAAGGTTGGCGATCAGTAAGGACAGATGTGACTGGAGCAGCCCATTCCCTGTCACGCTTTTTCATTCTGTACAGCTGAGGCTCTCTTCATAGGAATTAACTGGACAGCTACTGTCGGACAGGAGAATTATTTCAATATTATTTAAATCTGAAATTAATATTTCAATCTTTCTTTTGAACCATTTCCAGTTCAGCAAGTTGGTGTCACGACAGCTGCTAATGCCCCACGTTAGTAGTGAAGAAAATGTACCAGTTAATGACGACTCCCATCATTTATTGAAGATTGCAAAAACTTTTAGGATTTGGTCTGTGGATGTCAAGACCTTTCAATCACATTATTATTCATGAGAAACCACTGTAGCACCTGCTGCAAAGTTTCTCTGGAGATTTCTGTGACCTCCTCTCTCTCCGCATGAGGGCAAATCAAACTGCAAATGAACCCATTAGTGAATTGGAGCCTCATTTGCAGAAGGCTGTCAGTGTGTTTGTGACACCCTGCAGCTAGAGCTGCAACGATTAGTCACTTAACTAATAGGTTGATCAAAGGAAAATAAATTGCTATTTTGATCATGGATCGATAGTTTCAGTCATTTTGCAAGCAAAAATATCAAACATTTGCTGGTTCCAGCTTCTTTAATGCGAGGATTTGCAGGGTAAGCTACCAATTCCAGCACTCCAGGTGACGGCTTATATACTACCGAACAGGCCAAGTGACGGAAAATGCTTGAAGAAAAAAAAAAAAGAGTTGCAGAGAGCTGCCTCAAAAAAACAAGAAACAAAGAAAGGCAAGTGTGGTGACGTAGAGAGGAGGGAGGGGATGGCTACAGTATCTGTAAAACAGACAGGACAATGTACAGCAGCTTCAATCGAGTAATCGTTGAAACTAGAATGACTCTCAGTAGAGAGCATACCTCCACCAGGGCCCAACAGTGCTTGCTACAATAATTAGCTCAGCTGAGGAGGTTATGTTTTCATACGTGTCCCTATGTTTGTTGGTTGGTTTTGTCAGCATGATTACACAAAAACTGCTGAACAGCTTTCCACAAAACTTGGGATGAGGATGGATTGTAAACCCAGAATGAAGCCCATTAACTTTTGGTACGCAAATTATGCATCTTGAAAACATTAGAAAAATATCAGACATATTGAGATGACTGGTATCTATGAGTGAATGCAATTTGATGCAGACTGAAATAAAAATCTCAGATATACAAATGTTTTATTTGGTATTGAATTGAATTAAAGGGGACTGCATGTGGGGCCTTGGCCAAGGTATGCGCCCTAAAGAGTGCCATTCTATTTCCCTTAGCAACAGCTAACAAGCAAACAAACAGAAAGAGGTGAAAACCTTGCTGGTGACAGTTTAATGGATTTTCGAAAATGAATGATGTGAGGGAATATCACACCTATATGCAACTAAGCATGAAAGTGTCAAACATGTATTGGCCCCTTTGCCAAATCAATTAAATTTGACTTTACCAGCGATGGTGACGGAGGATTATAGCGGGAAAACAGGGAAACACAACACTTGACCACCATTTGGCGGATGAGAGAAAATGATTGAAGTAGTGATGAGAATGCCTGTCAGATGGCGAGCCCGAACACAACACAGCAAACTCAAAAAATCCTAGGAAGGCGTCATTATCCTCCGTGCATGCTTTCACTGAGATAAGCCAAATCAAAGCTTATCTGGAATGGCATTAATGAGGATCAATTTGGAAAATAAAGAGGCTGGGGGAATGCATATTTAAATAGGAGCAGCTGTTTTTTTCCCCCCTGTAATCCACACATTTCATAGCAAATTAAAAGCATTTTCGTTTTGAAAGCCCCAAGAGGGATCACACGACTGCATCTATTTGCTATTAATGATCGTGCTTGATGTATAGAATTGTGTGACAGGAAAAAGTCAGTTTTACTGTGAATGGCTGGACAGGGCTGGAAAAAAAGAAGATGATGTGATGCTGGAGATAAGTGGATGTGATGCGCTTTAAATAGGCTGCTATATCTGCGAGGCACACATCAAACACACACACACGCACACACACACTGAGTCTGCAGTGAATATATTGGATGCACGCAGAAAATTGGAAGCGAAGCACACTGTAAAAAAAGAAAAAAAAACAGAGAAACAGCATAGACTGGTCTGATCAAGCACATTTAGATTTTCTCTGAAAAACTGAAGAAGAGCAGCAGGATGATTTTGTCACGCACGACCTCCTTTTTTAATCTTTGCGCTTGACGACCTTTCCATCACGACACGGGGATGATTGACAGGCCGGTGCGCCCTCGTGCTGCCGGGGCCCCAGGTACCCAGCAGGCATCAGTCTGATGTGAGAACACAATTAACCCCCTTGAAAAAATGTCTGGTTTTCAAGGACAGCTCCCCGGCTCGCTTTTTTTTAACATGGGAGCGTGTGTGGTTCAGGGATATCTCCAGGCACCGGAGGCCAGTTGGTCAGTTTACTGACGCACAAACAGGCAACTTCTGGCTTAACTGCCTTGAAACGATAAATGTGGTCCTGGACACAGCAGGGACCTTTGATTCAAGTTCCAATTTTGATTGAGGAAAACAGGAGGAGGACTGAGGCTGACTTAAAAAGAAAACGTGTAAAAAGTTGAACATTTCTATTCTAAACGTGCCTGCTGCCCACTGTTCTCCTCTTGCCTCGCATTTTCCATCCATCAGGCAGGGAAACATTTGTTTACTGCACAAACACTGGCGCTCTCCTGTGAGAGAGGCTTTACTGCAACACTCTGCCTGGTGCGCTTCTCCAACACCAAACACAAACTGACACACTTTGCACAGCCACAAATGTTTTGATTCAATACAAGACACTCACTTGCTTGAAATGCTTTTGTAAAAAAAATCATAATAATAATAATAATAAGAGAGATCTCATAGCAAATCCATGTGTGACATGTTTAAGGGAAATGTTAGAGAGGCGCCACAGATTCAACAAAAACACTATGGACTAAATGTTCACCTGAATATAAGACGCACAATTTGCCCTATGTTGATTTTGTTTAACATGCGCCTCTGCTCATCGACATTTTGTCCGTATCCTGGGATAACAAACAGTCTCTTACCTCGGCGTTTTCAGAAGGCACTTTGCGCCTGCCATTCTGTCAGAGCAAAAAGAAGAAGAAAAATAATAGCCAAACTGTCCTCAGCCGGTGCGATTATTTCCTCTGTGGGGGCAGGGGGACAGGGAGAGGAACGGCGGAGGAGCGCCTCGACGCGTAATTGTCCCGGAGACACTCTCCGGTCCAGATGCGCATCCCCGACCGAACACTGAAGGAATCCCAGACTGCTTTCAAAGTAACTGGAGGAGGACTGTAATGGAGTGAGCCCCGCGGTATCATCAGCAGCAGCAGCAGCAGCACATCACTGCCTGCCCTGCGCGTCAGTCCGCCAAGTGCCGACTAGTGCAGGCTCAGGAGCTCCGCGTGGATCAAACGTAACGAGCTGCACGACGCAGGCGAGGGCATGGATGTGGACAGTGCGCGCGTTCGTCGACGCATGTGTACAAACAGACAGACGCACGCACGCACGCACGCGCACACGTACGTAGTTGTTTTGTTACCAGCACACTAAATGTAAGTATCAACCCAAGTCAGCCGCTTCCAGTGTGTTTGCTCTGACATACAGGAGGCTGATCACTGCAGGCAAGTGAACAGGCTTCAGTGAAAGCACAGGCACAAGCACCAGGAGGGAAATAGTAGATACATGTCTCCATCACAAGTGTTCACATGGTCTGTGAAGATGAGAGGGAACCCAGGCTGTGAGAGGACACTACAGACTAACTCTCAGCTACATGTGAATTCCACTTCGTTCCGTTGTTTCGTGGTTCAGGCTCTGTCTCTTGTTCCGACACAAGGTCAGTGCAACAGATTTTATGGTCGACCTGCCTTTTCTTTGCCTCAACAGACGGGAAAAAAAAAGAACTAACATCCATGAAGTCATTTCAAATTGTTTATTTTCCAGTAGTGCAAAAGAAACTTAAAGGCTTCCACTGAGCAGACTCCTGTGTTCCTGTGTTACGTGTATCATACTTGGAGTAGATTTACATACATTCAGTCACTTTGTCCTGTGGTAACGGTTTGTACAGTGACAGTTATAAACATGTTGTTGACAGAGCCTAGTAGAAATAATACAGGACAATAGAGGACTCCGCTGACAGTAAAGCTATATTTATATCAGATAATGATCAGCAAATAGATCTGTTGGGAACATAAATGCACAACATATACACAAATATTTTAACCGAGTATATCCGACTCCGTTATTAGATCATTTCCTAGTGGACAAACTATGTAATGGGGTTTTTGTACGCTTTTTTAGTAAACCACTGATATGTTGGAACTCCACATCTCTTTATGCCGCAGCTTTACTGATAGGCTTCTTTAGGCTCAATTGTCTATGATATGTTAAAACAATGCTGTGCTTATGGTCAGGTTTAGGCCAAAGGCCACTTGGTTAAGGTTAGGAAAAGATCATGCTTTGACTTAAAATACAAAAACATGGCTGAAAGTTGTCTCCTTAAAAATGTCCAATGGCGTCACTTATCACACAAATTTCAGGTCTTAAACTGTGGTCATCACCACCCCCTCCACCTCCTGTTGAAATATCAACATGGTACGCATGACAAACTTACCAGTGGTTTGCAGAAATGTAAACTACCAACGTTTTTTCCTGGACACTGGGCTGAAATAGAGCAATAAGCTGAAAGACACTAAAGCACTAAAACACAGGGCTGAGTGGAATAATCACCTTAATCCTTTCTTTCAGAATATTGCAGCTTTTAAAATTGCATTTTACCTTTTTTGGTATTGTTATAATTAAGTCAGTAACTAATGAACTAATTACTTGTCAATGTTCTGTGAAAAATTATCATGTTGCTAGCAGAATCTTAATGAATATAGATAGATGCCAACGTATGCAAAACACATGTTCCATGGCGGTAAAGTGTATTTGTGATAATAAATTATTGCATATTAGTGTTGACGTGTGTTTCGGGGGGGTGTTTTTAGTTCTGAGTTCAGTACGGTGATGGCTTTGGGGTAGAAACTGTTGATGAAACTTGTGGTGCGTGTCTTGATGGACCTGTAGCGTTTACTGGAGGGCGACAGTTCAAACAGGTGATATGAATATGAAAGGAATATGAAAGTATCGCTGCACAAAGAATGAAAAGCTCCCACGAATGCCTGCTGAAAGATATCTTAAACGAGACACTGTGCATCATCTCACTGCACCCTCGGGACAACCAGTGTAAAATATAAGGAAAGGAAAGGCAAAACAACCTAAT